>OX333073.1:8027858-8329612 GCA_946863875.1 Alloplasta piceator | reverse complement strand
AGGAAATTTACGTTTAAAGAGGCAAAAAGAACACTTTTTGATCAATTTCGACTTTCTTAAGGGGGACGGAGTCAAAACGTTGATTTTTGAACCTAAATATAAATGTTCGTTGAATACGTGTAAACCTGGCCAATGGTACATCATTTGACGTATATCAAATGTAGAAATTTTTGACGCTAGTTGGAAGCCTTAAGGTACCAGAGTTTTGAAAATAGTAATGTAAAAGTAATGCATTACGCATTACTTTAAACAATGTGTATTGGATAAGTTTTCCGTTACATATTACAAAAGTAACGTGTAATGAATGAATGTTCCATTACAAATGAAAAATAGGAATGTGTAATGGATGCGTGTTCCGTTACAAATAAAAAATTAATGTGTAATGTATGCATGTTCCATTACAAATAATAAAAGTATTGTCTAATGGTTGAATGTGCCATTAAAAATTAAAAAAATAACGTGTAATGAATGAGTGCTCCATTGCGAATTACAATTTTGAAAAAAGTAATTTGTAGTGAACAATATTCCATTACAAATTAGTGTGTTTCTACGAGAATTTGGAGCAGGTACTATTTTGCTCAAAGGTAAGTCTATTAATTTTTCAATGAAAATAATTTGTGTGTATCAAATTTTTGTTAACTTTACTATCGTATTGGTAAATGTATGAACAGTGATTTTTTGGTTTAATTTTTACTTCATTTTTGAATTGTAATTTTTACAACAGTGGAGTAAAAATTACTTCAAACAATAACTGTTCTTAGGTTTCAGTGTATATTAAGTTAATATACACTGCAGTGTTCTGCAAAAAAAATCTATCTATTTTTATTATCCGATTTTTTCGAAAAATTAATAATTGGCAAAAAAATATCACTAATTTTTGTTAACATTCGTAATTAGCGGGAACATATTACTAATTTTTCTAAAAATTAGTAATTAGCGACAAAATATTTTTAATTTTTATTAAAAAATTAGTAATTAGCAAAAAAATATTACTAATTTTTCTTATAAATAAGTAAATAGTGATAAAACATTACTAATTTTTCAAAGAAAATGAGTCATTAACAATGAAATATTACTAATTTTTTCCAAGAATTAGTAATTAGCGAGAAAGATATTGCTAAATAACCAAAAAATCAATAAGTTGTGGAGAAATGTTGTATTAATTTTGCAAAAAGTAATAAATAAACAAAAAATTACTAATGCATTCTTTAATAGGTTATACTGATTAAATATTCGTATTAATGATAACGTATATGATATCGTATGACATTCGATACAATAAATACTAATGTGTAAAATATTAAATAGACCTAGTTATTATAAAAAATAAAAAAACTTTTTTAATGAAATTACTGTTTTTTTCAAATTAATTAGTAAAACTTGGTAATATTTTTTCGCTAATTACTAATTTTTTTGGAAAAATTAGATATATTTTGTCGATAAATACTAATTTGTTAGGAAAATTAGAAAGATTTTGTCGCTAATTACTAATTTTTTTGGAAAAATTAGAAATATTTTGGAACTAATTACTAATTTTTTTTGGAAAATTACTAATATTTTTCCGCTAATTACAAATTTTTATAGAATATTAGTAATATTTTTTGACTAATTATTAATTTTTCGAAAAAATGATTAATAAAATCAATATCGTTGATGAATAAATCGATACTGCCGATCACTGATACACTGAAATAAGTTTTTCTTGAATTGTAATTTTTACAAGAATGGAGTAAAAATGACTCAAAAATATCACTACTCATACATTTACCACTAGAATAGTAAAGTTAACAAAAACTTGATACACACAAATTATTTTCATTGCAAAAATTAATAGACTTACCTTTGAGCAAAATAGTACCTGCTCCAAATTGTCGTAGAAACATGCTAATTTGTAATGGAACATAATTCACTACCAATTACTTTTTTTTTCAATTGTAATTCGTAATGGACCACTCATCCATTACGCATTATTTTTTTATTCGTAATGGACCACTCATCCATTACACATTACTTTTTTTTATTTGTAATGGCACATGCATCCATTACACATTGCCTTTTTTTATTTGTAATGGAACACGCATTCATTACACGTCACTTTCGAATCTTGTAATGGTTCACTCATCCATTTCACATTACACAGTGTAATGGTTAATGAATACAGTAAATGCATTGTCAAAATAATGCATTATTACAACTCTGTAACGTGCAGCGTTTCTCTCATAAATCAATTTTCGAGTTTCACCACGTTGTGCGAGATTCTGTCCAAACCGCTTAACGGATCTTATCCTACGACGTCTCATTTTCTTCGCAACACTTTTCCGGACAGCGTAAGTGGGGCACCTTTTTTTTTAAGGTCCTTATTATGGAGTTACAGGCTACTTTTTGAATTTTTGACTCGTTTTTTGTTTCAAAAGTTCAAAAAGTGGCCTGTAACTCTATAATAAGGATGTAAAAAAAAAAATGTGCCGCACTCAAGCCGTCCGGAAAAGCGTTACGAAGAAAATGAGACGTCGTAGGATAAGATCCGTCAAGCGGTTTGGTCAGGATCGTGCACAGCGCAGTTAACCTCAAAAATTGATTTACGAGAGAACCGTTGCACCTTAAGGGTTCCAATCAGCGTCAAAACTTTCTCCATTCGATACGTCAAATGATGGACCATTGGTCAGGTTTACACGTATTCTACGAACATTTATATTTGTGCTAAAAAAAATGGACGTTTCGACGCTGACTCGTTTCCCTTAAAGGGGCAAAAAGAACACTTTTTGATCAATTTCCGACTTTTTTAATCCATATTTCAGATTTTTTTTTCTCAAATAATTGTAAAACAATCTTCTATTTATGTTTTTTGTTGAGAAAGACCGAAGTTTCTGTCGATTTTGTCCCTCGATAGTGGTGAGAACGTGATGCAAGTAGTAAAATCTGTAACTGGTCAGACGCCACGTTGTAACGTTTCCCACCCCTTTTTGCGATTATCTTCAATGAATCTCGCGTTTTATTCGCAATCTTTGACGACGTTTCCATTCCCCAATCGTGCTCCAACTTTCGCAAGGTCGCGCCATTTCCTCAATCTTTAAATTCAACAAAATTCTCGTTGAACAGAATTTTGACCCTTTTGAAAAAAAGCATTAAAAAAAATTTTTCGTGAGCTGTATTTATCTCCGAGTGCAAAGAGTCAAATTGTCCAGCATGCGCTCCTCCCTGCATACAATATTATAATATATAAATATATATATATTAATATATATATAAATATATATATAATATAATATAACCAGCATCGAATGCATCTTTACATAATCCCCACTGTTGTAACAGTTCGGTGTAACATATATAATATATATATAAATATATTATATTATATATATGACAATAACATTGGTGTCTTAGTCAACATTTATTAATCGTTTTGCGTGTTAATTAACAATCTGACATTGAAATAACTAATTAACGAAAGAATGAGGTGTAAAGAGGGAAGTGTGCGCTGAAAATAGTTCAGGTTAATTGTCGCAGAGTGTCATCCAATTACATTTTTAGCCAGGACAACGATAAACAATAATAACTAAAAAAAAAAAAAAATAAATAAACGTGGTTAGATTTTTCATAGCTCGGCCAAAATTTTCGCGCAAGATAAATGTTGTTTACTTTTTTATTCTAAATGTTCTAAAACGTCACGAGAGGGGAAATCATAAGGAAAAACGTTGTTAAGGGACTAACTGACTGATAATTTAAAAAAAAGGGGGATGCGCATAGCATCGTGCCAGGTTCTCGTGTTTCGTCAATGTTAATACGGATTTTCATGGTTCTGGCTTTGTTTGTGTGTGTGCGCGCGTGTAAATGACGATCCGAAGACACACAAAAATTTCACACACTCGCCACGAACTCACGAAATTTTGAATTTTCTTTTTTCGTTGATTTTTCGATAATTTTTGGTTTTTTTTCGTAGCTCAAAATTTTTTTTTCGAATTTTCGTTACACACACGATGTACACACATGTGTAAATATAACGGGGGTATATATGAGTCATTCCATGTCAAATCGACCACTTTTGAACCCGAACCTTTTCGATTTGGCTGAATTTTTGCTTCCTCTTCCGACCCATTAAAAACATTTTCCAGGAAATTTTCCAATTTTTTAACCCATCCCAAAACAAGGCTTTTTTCACATAGCTATAACTTCTTCAAAAATCGACTGATTGGGACGTTTTTTTTCTCAACATTTTGGTCTTTAAATGTACTCTTCGAAAAAAATAGAAATAATTTGTAAGTTATTAAAATTTATGAAATTTTTCTCTTTTTCGAGAAAAATCATCTTTTTCTCGAAGTTGGCCATTTTCAATTTTTTTTTCACTTAATAAATACTTTGATCAATTCCGAAAAAAATGTTGCTCAACAGGGAGTGAGCTAACATTTCCTTCTATTTTTGTTCACTTTTTTGAAAAAAAATCAGAATTTTTTTCGAGGATTACCACTTTCAATTTGTCTTTCCCCTTAATTTTTCAAACTCTGAGGTCTTTTATAAATCCTCAAAAATTTCCAGAGTGCTATTTTGTGAAATAAGCCCAGCTGTTCAAATTTTTTTTCAATCGATACAAAAAAATAGAAGGAAATGTTGGCCCACTCCATGTTGGGTGTCGGTTTTTCCGGAATTGATCAAAGTATTTTTTGAGTGAAAAAAAAAAAATTGAAAATGGCCAACTTCGAGAAAATAGTATATTATTTTATTTTATATTATTATCACTTATCACTTATATTATTATCATTATCTTTTATATCACGAGGTGCAATATGGACGTTTTCACGTCCGCTTGCGGGCGTAAAAGCGTCCATTATTGTACTGAGTGATATAAAGATGATTTTTCTCGAAAAAGTAAAAAATGTCATAGATTTTAATATCTTAAAATTGTTTTTTCGGAAAGTACATTCAAAACCGAAAATTTTGAGAAAAAAAACGCCCCAATTAGTCAATTTTCGAAGAAGTTATAGCTATTTGAAAAAAAAAAGTTTTTTTTTGGGTTGGTTAAAAAAATTTGAAAATTTCCCGAAAAATGTTTTTAATGGGACAGAAAAGGAAAACAAAATTTCAGCAAAATCGAAAGGGGTCGGGTTTTGAAATGGTGGCTTTGACATGGAATGCCCCATATGTAAGTACAACCCTCTGCGGCCTTGGTCTTTTTTTTATCACGAAACTTTCTAGCACGGTTTTACTTTATTAGCCCCCCTTCCCTCACCCTCCGAAGCCCCAATCTACGAGCTTTGTAATTCGATGGAAATTATTCATATTTCAGCTCGGCGATAAACGTTTTACGCGATGCGAAATACGAGGGGAAAACGGGGCCACGCGCGCATTACAGTTTCGTTTGCAACTCGGGAAAACAAATTACACATCGATCGATTCGCGTATTATCATCGATCCGCCAACACCGGAACAAACTTGTAATCGCGTTGTTGTTGTTTTTTTTCTTTTTTTTTCCTCTCCGATTTTATCTACTTCCGGTTTGCTGATTCTCGCTCTATCGTTGCACAATTGGGCCAATTCACGAATCGCGAGGATCGACCAATTTACATTTCCCTCTCACCCGGTTACACCCTTCAATTACACCAACATACGTGTACATATGTTTGTTGTAATATATGTAACGTATGTTAACACTTACTATAAATGTCGACACGCCATCAGGGAAAAATAAATAAAAAGCCGCGTACGTTCGTCGAGAAACAATAGCGATACTCTCAAAATGCTCGTAATGAATTCAATGATCTTATTGATTGGGAATCCTCTTGGTTAAAAATCTTCCTCGTCTTTCAGTAATGTAAGGGTTGGGGGTGGTAAATAGACGGTGGGGGCAAAATGGACACCAGCTAAAATAAGAGAAAAAAATGGTAAATTTAAGAAATAAAAAAAGAAGGAATCATTATTTTTATTAGCGTAAATAAAGGGGAGGAGGAGGTAAAATGGACCCCATCAAAGTTAAAATTTGAAAACATCTGTAAATTTAAAAAATTAGAAAATGAGGGCATCATCATTGTAATCAGTGTAAATCGTAGGGGAGGGGGAGGCAAAATGGACGCCATCGTAATTTCATTTTAAAAAAATGAAAATTTAAAAAATTAGAAAATGAGGGAATCATCATTGTAATCAGTGTAATTATAGAGAAGGAGGAGGAGGCAAAGTAGATGGAATCAAAGCTTATTGAAAAAAAATGTAAATTAAAACGAAAAATTAATGCGTCTACACTGTAAAAAAAATTTCTGTTAAATTTTATAAAAAATATGAAGTTTTTATGCATATGGCGCGTTCCATCCCAAATGGGACCGTTTGAAAAACTTTCTTTTTATTTCCTCAATTTTTTTAAATTTTTTAGTACCCATCAACAGACCCTTCCTGTTAAATATTGAGATTCTTTTGATTACCCGTTCAAAAGATATTAAATTAACAAAAAAACCGCTCTTTTTTTTGTATTTTGGTCATAACTTCTTTAATAATGGTCCAAATTAAAAGTTTTTTTTTTCAAAATTTTTGTTTTTTATGGCCTTTTCAGAAAAAAATACAACAAAAATATTCGACGCTTTTTTGAATGAGTTTTTTGAGTTTTAAACTTCTAATCGCGTTTTTAAAAGTGAGTATCATTTTTGATTTTCTTTTTTAATTTTTTGTTTCAAACATCTATCTATTCAACAATTTTCAAAACTAGTCCGATCGTGGGATTTCAATAACCACTATTTTTTCGATTTTTGAAAATTAAATATTTTTCTTTCATGAATTATTATGAATACCAATTTTTGTTACTGTATAGTATTTTTTTAATCCTTTTGACTTAATTTTGACACTTTTTCATTGTTAACAGATTTTAAAAATTAATAATTAATCGATGAGCAAATAACAACAGTTCAAGAATTGTATGAATGGGCATTGAACCTAAATAATCTACCGAATATCGCTGTCAAATTCTCACCCGAGAAACATTATTTAGATGCAAAATAAAAATGACACTCACTTTTAAAAACGCGATCTAAAGTTTAAAACTCAAAAAACTTATTCAAAAACCCGTCGAATATTTTTGTTGTATTTATTTCTGAAAAGGCCATAAAAAAACAACAATTTTGAAAAAAAAAAACTTTTAATTTGGATCATTATCAAAGAAATTATGACCAAAATACCAAAAAAGAGCGGTTTTTTTGTTAATTTAATATCTTTTGAACGGGTAATCAAAAAAATCTCAAAATTTAACAGCAAGGGTCTTTTGATGGGTACTAAAAAATATAAAAAAATTGCGGAAATAAAAAAAAAGATTTTCAAACTTTCCGATTTGGGATGGAACGCCCCATATATAGTATATTCAATTTCATATACATTTTCAACAATTTTCATATGCGGGGATATTAATTTTCAATGTTTACTCTTTTAATGTTAATATACAAATATTACATTTAAGATGGAGTTGTTAATTTTTCAATACCATGTATATTAATTTCGATTTCGTATACTTGTTATTGAAATTTCATATACTTTTGTATATTAAATTCAATAACTTTTTTTACGCTGTACGATTAAAATTGAATTTCGAAAAAAAAAATTGTAGGGTGGTGTCTATTGTGTTTCCTCAATCTAATCGATAAAAACCGTAACTTTAGATAACAAACGATGAGTTTGCACAATGCTCAGTCTTCAAGCTGCGTTATCTTCTAATGGTGTCCATTTTGCCCCCAAATTCCCTCTATATCGTAAAAAAATATTTTTCAGTAGCTTCTTCGGTTGGAAAAAATAGGAAATTTCCATTACCAAATATATCTGACAAAATAATTGATCGCTGAATTTACGATGAGCAAATATCTTCATTATTATACGTGATTTATTTATTTATTTATTTTGACATTTTCGTTGTTCCCTCCTTTCTCACTTTGCACAGACACGCATTAAAAACAGTGCAGACAGCATGGAATGGTTATGCGATGAAGATTCGTGTCACCTTTTTGATTTTTTTTTTTTTTTTTTTTTATTTGTGAAAATCTCCAAATCTCACCTTTCACGATGTACACACAAAAACAGGAAATACACGAGGAATTGACCATATGGATTTTACTAACACAGACACAAAATCGTAGTCTTAGATATAACCACGAAATAGTAATTGTGAGAATTGTAAAGTTATGTTTTGATTTTTTGATTTTGGAATTTTGAACGTTTTTTTAATATAATCTTGATTGTGCTTGTTTTCTTACTTAATGCAATGAATCGATTACACGAACGAGCCTGCCTACTCACACATGTTACCTGGATTAATGATCACTCGATTGTATTGACTAACTATTTATATAGTAATGTAACAATATACTGGATCGTTTGGAATAATTTTTTTTATTAACTTTTACGTACATAAGGTTTCCTAGTTGTGTTTCGATTAGGAGTCAAAAAAAAAAAAATGCCGCAAAAAAACAATCTAGTCGGCTAAACATGACTCACTCTCCATTCCTATCGAATCCCGGTAAGTTCTGGCCATTTCATTGAGAATTAAGATTCCCGAATCGTCGTCGTTCATTCGTGTGAAATGAATGACAAAAATTGGATGTTTATTTTTCGAAAAATTAATTTTTCCGCGATTCCACATTTTTTTTTGTACATGAGTCGTTCCATGTAAAATCGACTAATAGTTGGAATTGATCCCTTTCAATTTCGATGATATTTCGTCAGAAGTTTTCTTTTATCATAAAACGAAGTTCTACCGAAAGAAATTTCTGTTTTTCTATAATTCAAAATTTCACAATTTTTTCAATTTTTCAAGTTTATTTTTTTAATATCTCGAAAACTGTTATAGTTACGAAAAAATCGTTCTGGGTTTGTCTCAAAGAGTATACTTGGGGTTATGAAAAAAAATATTCCGAAAATTTTTTGAAAAATGATGAGTTTCGAGAATTTTGAATTTTTTTAAATTGTGAAATTTCACGGTCAACATTGAATGTTTGGTTCAATTTTTTTTTACAATACCTTTTATTGAAAAAGATCCTTCAATTTTTAGAAAGGTATTCTTTTTCAAATATGAATTTTTGTATTTTGATAAAAATGTTTTTTTTACCTCTATGGTAGGTAAAGTTGAGCAATCGTGTAATTTTTAACGCTCAAAATTATAAAATTAGAGGTAAAAAAAAAATTACCAAAGTGCAAGAATTCATATTTTTGAAAAAAAAAACACCTTTCTGAAGATTTCAGGATCTTTTAAGACCTTTTAAGATCGCATTATATACAAAAAATTGAACGAAAAATTAAATGTTAATCGTGGATTATTACGAGTTTTTAAAATTCAAAATTCTCCAAATTCATCATTTTTCAAAAAAAAAAAATCGCAGCCCTAATTATATTCTTTAAGACGAACCTTGAACGATTTTTTCGTAACTATAATATTTTTGGAAATATTTTAAAAATAAACTTGAAAAATTGAAAAAATAGTGAAATTTAGAATCTTGCATAACATTCGAAATAATTTTTTAAAATTTTTTTCCTTCGCTAGAACTTCGTTTTGTGATAAAAGAAAACTTCTGACGAAATTTCATCAAAATTGAAAGGGGTCGATTCAAACTGGTCGATTTAACATGGAACGACCCACATCTACTTCATTCGAAGTGCAAAATAAGGTGGCACAACCTTTTCTGCCGTTTTTCAAGTCGTTTCGATTGTTTTTTTTTTTTAAATAAGAAAACACGAATGTCAAATAACGATAAAAGAACGACGATAGAGGGAATTTGACAATGTAGCCATAGCCAAAATGTAGATAATCGATGTTTAGCACACACGTGTGACGTAGAAATATCCGCTTGTACGATTTAAATCACACGAAAGCAAAATAAAACGACCCCTCATTATTTTTGATCGCGCGATTCTTTTCATCGTTCGCGATACAATAATCACGTATTACGGAAATTCTCTAACGTTTGTTCTGTGTTTGGCAGACACATTGTTGTGTGCGGCCACATCACCTACGAGTCTGTCTCGCACTTCCTCAAGGATTTCTTGCACGAGGATCGCGAGGATGTCGACGTCGAGGTCGTCTTCTTGCACAGGTACGTTGTCAGGACCAAAATGGCGGAAAAGAAAATGTCTTCGGCCCCTTTTTCCTCATTTATTTTCAGTATAAAAACGTGCCCCCTTAAAAACCCCCTTGGACGAATATTCCTAACTACGTTGGAACATCGATTCGCTCTACTATTCTGATATTTTCGACACTATGTGAGGGTGTGTTTGTGTATCGGGGATGTTTTACACCGAGAAAAAGGTTTGGTAAAGTGAAAAAAAAAATTGGCTCGAATTAACTAAACCCGGTGGTTACGGGAGGCAAACGAAATATGTAATTCCATTAACTCAAAACGTGTATCAAAATGAAAACAAAAATTGCATTCCCATAAATACATATATCCCTTGACCCATCAGAGTAGAGAATCCGTTCAATTGAAAATTACATTGTTTTGATTCTATATTTAGTAAAATGCACTCAATACGCGATTGCATAACCAAATGGTTTAGTTGAATGAACAGTTTATATTTTCTATGCAATTCAGATGTTGTTCACCGGAAAAAAATGCATTCGATATAAAGCTAGAAAATTTAAATTGTATTAACCAATCATTTGACGACATGCATTATTTGTTTAAGCTGCGAAGGCTTTTACTTAACTAATCAATCGTGAGATTAAACAGTTTAGTGGAAATTTAACTTATTTATCATTGCGCCCATGAAGAGCACGAGCGCCACCAAAATGCAATAGTGCACGGAAAAAACGACTTAGCTGCTTCAACCAACAGGCTTAGTGCTCTGAGCGCCAGAAGAGAAATTAGTTGGGTCAACTAACCAACCTTATTTATTAGTTACCACAACTAAGTCGATTAGTTGTGCTAACTCAAAAATTGGTTTGGTTAGTTGACTCAACCAACTATCTAGTTGATCCAACTAATTTCTCTTCTGGCGCTCAGAGCACTAAGCTGGTTGGTTGAACCAACTAAGTCGTTTTTTCCGTGTGGTATGATGCAAATATGTAGTCTTTAGTCTATAGAACTGCGCGACCACAGAGCGCGGGTAATGTTCCATCAATTTAAAGTTAATCGAGGACTACGATGCTGGTAATACACTGGTACTTATCGGTGCTCAGTGGCTGTCTCGCTGGCGCGAGAGCGCGCGCCGGTCGTCGCCACCTGGCGGATCTCGGGCGAAGTGCCGAGATCGTGGTAGTTACTATACGTACTATCGACTAAATGTGTTGTGGCCGCATTGAAATATTTAGTCAAATTTATCAAACAATTTGATCGACATGAAAGCATTTACTATTTTTTTTAACTGGATTAAATATGTAGCTCAAATAAAAACTAGATTTTCTTGATGAGACGAAACATACAGTTGAAACAATTTTATTTACTTCCAGTAAATGACTAGATTTTCGATTGAATGAGAAAACAAGTTGGTGAATCAATCTCGTTTGAAATCATATTGATCCAATGTTGTAATTGCAGTGAATGCCCCACACGGAAATATAATATACCGGAAAATATATTTTTCGATATACGTAAAAATGTATTTAAAATATATTTGAAGTGTACATTATATATTCTAAATACATTTTAGATGTATCTAAAATATATATCAGATATATATTAAATATATAATATATATATTATATATATAATATGTATATTCCATATAAGAAATATACTCAAAAATATATTCGTGATAAGTACATTTTCGGCAGAAAATATTTCTTTGAAATATATATTAAATATATTTTAGGTATATGATTATTGTGCATAAAAATATATTTTTTGATATATGTGAAAACATATATTGTGTATATGTAAACATATATTAAAATTATATCGAAAATATATAAAACGTACACGCAATATATATGTTTGATGCATTTATTACATATCTTAAATATATTTTTTACATATATATTGTGTATATTTAAACACCAATTAAAAATGTATCTAAAATATATAGAACATGCACTCAATATATATGTTTGATATATTTAGTATATATCTTCAATACATTTTTTATATTTATATTGTAATATTTTTTAATAGATTAAAAATATACCTAAAATCATATTTGTAATACATACATTTTCGGACAAAATATACTTAATATATCCAAAAATATATTTTCCGTAATATTTGCCGATATATTTTATTTCCATGTGGGGCAGTACACATTCGAAACAACGACACTAGTTTTATTATTTCAACAACGGGGTAATCAAATCAAATATGTGACGAATTTTCCGTGATCGTAGCTGGGTAGTTGATATTACTAAGCCTTTTTTTCGGTGTATGGAAAAGGTTGCTCGGTGAGTATATTTAGGTTAAGGTTATTAAATAAAATGGAAGAAAAAAATGATATTTGCAACTGGGAAAAAGTTGCGACGCGCGATGAGGGTGATTCGAGCCCTAAATCTTGAAGGTGAAGACTCAAGGTTTTGAGAATATTTAAAAAAAATGTAATGAGAAAGGAAAAGACAAAATGGCGGTTTAATTGAATTTTGGAGAAAATTCGATTGTGGCTCGATCGCCCTTTTCGTAAGGAGTGGCCTGTGCTTACAGGAAAGAGCCCGATCTCGAGCTGGAGGGTCTCCTGAAGAGGCATTACACGACCGTGGAGTTTTTTCAGGGAACGATGATGAATGCCGTGGATCTAGAACGTGTCAAGGTATCACCCCCTGAAATCTAGAAAAAAAAACAAAAAAACAACCACAACAATCATCACTGATTCGCCTCATACAACGAACACGCCATTTTACAACAAACAATAATTGCAAAATGTTTTTTTCAAAAAAAAAAAAATGGAAGTTTTTTTGCCTCAAATTATTAGGTCAAGCTCGATATTCGCGTGGATTTAATTGCACATCCAACGACTTGATGGATCGATTCTCCCCCGTCCCGATCGATCGTCGATCAATGCCCCACTGTTTATCGTTAATTATACAACGCTATCGATTATTTACATTTGTATTATCGTAACTATTGTTATTACATTGACACGTGTTTGCCAAACATGCGAGATTTTTTTCTTCAGATTTATTGACATTGATCGTCGATGAAAAAATGATCGATGAAATATTGATCTTTGGCAAATTTTCGGCATTGAAAATTTTGAGATGATTTTTTTGAGATTCTGTTTTTCTTTGGAAAGCGATCAACGTCAGTTTGGAAAGAAAATTTCGTGTTATTTTTGACGATTTTCTCGCTCGATTATTTATAGATTACGATATTGATTTATATATTGTCTTATGCGTAAGGGCTGTCTCTCGTCGTTCTTCAAATTCCATGTCAGACGAAGCCTTGTAATGTTAAGATTAATGCAATAATATTTGTTTTATTATTTTTTTTAATTTAAGGGGGTCAGCCTCAAAACGCCGATTTTTGAACATAAATATTAATGTTCGTTGAATACGTGTAAACTTGACCAATGGTCCATCATTTGACGTATCAAATGTCGAAATTTTTGACGCTAGTTGGAACCCTTAAGGTAACAGAGTTGTAAAAATAGTAATGTAAAAGTAATGCATTACCAATTACTTTAAACAATGTGTATTGGATAAGTTTTCCGTTACAAATTACAAAAGTAGCGTGTAATGAATGAATGTTCCATTACAAATAAAAATGTAATGTGTAATGTATGCATGTTCCATTACAAATAATAAAAGTAATGTGTAATGGTTGCATGTGCCATTGCAAATAAAAAAATAACGTGTAATGAATGAGTGCTCCAATACAAATTACAATTGCAAAAAAAGTAATTTGTAGTGGAGAATATTCCATTTCAAATTAGTGTGTTTCTACGATAATTTGGAGTAGGTACTATTTTGTTCAATGGTAAGTCTATTAATTTTTCAATGATAATAATTTGTGTGTATCAAGTTTTTGTTAACTTCACTATCTTAATGTATGAACGGTGATTTTTTGGAGTAATTTTTACTCCATTCTTGAATTGTAATTTTTACAACAATTAAGTAAAAATTACTCCAAAAAATAACTATTTATAGGTTTCAGTCTTTTACAATTCAAGAATGGAGTAAAAATTACTCCAAAAAATCACCGTTCATACATTTACCACTACGATTGTAAAGCTAACAAAAACTTGATACACACAAATGATTTTCATTGAAAAATTAATAGTCGCACCTTTGAGTAAAATAGTACCTGCTCCAAATTGTAGAAACACACTAATTTGTAATGGAATATTCTCCACTACCAATAACTTCTTTTTCAATTGTAATTTGTAATGGAGCACTCATCCATTACACATTACTTTTTTCATTTGTAATGGAACACGCATTCATTACACATCACTCTTGTATTTTGTAATGGTACCTGGACCTTAAGGGGAGAAAAGGGTCTGAGATACAAAAAAAAACATATTTTTGTGATTTTTTTTCAGAGTACCTTATTTATTAATATTTTTAAAAATTTTCTACATTATTGAGCATTATTCTAAGATCATTCTGCTAAATTTTCATAAAAAAATATTGATACTCATGATTGCTTCATCTGAAATTAAAAAACCAAAAAGATTTCTTTAGTACATAAGTTTATCTTGGATTTCAACGAAAGAATTAGCAAAATATTAATTTTTGAATTTTTGGTAAAAGTGCAATCAAAAAAATGATTTTTGCCAAAAATTGCTCTTTTTGTTTGATTAAAAAATAAGTTGTAATTGAAAAAAAAAAAATTCTTCGTTCAGAACCGAGTATCACGTATGTAAAAGAAGTGTGCAAAGCTTAGGCAAAATCGGTCCAAAGGTTTTTGAGAAATTTTGACTACCGACTTAAAAAAAAAAGTTTTGAGAAAAACACGATTAAAGTGTGATACATGTATAAAATAGAGAATTTTTTTTTTTTAAACTTACATAGAACCGTCGATTCCAGCTCCATAAAGCAACTCGCCTGCAGCTGCTGCATGACCGACACACTCCTTTTTATTTATTTGATAATCTTCGCCATATGGTTGCGCCTCAATAACTTTTTTATAAACTCAATTGTTCGGAGACCGGAGACTCAATTGTCTATAACTCGAAAAGTTTAATGACTTCAAATTTTCTGACAATATTTTTTATAAGTTATAGGATCAGAAATAAAATCGATTTCCTGACCGTTTTCCCCCCTTAAGGGTTCCAACTAGGGTCGAAAATTTAAATTTCTTCATTTGATACGTCAGATGATGGCGGACCATTGGTCAGGCTTACACATATTCAACGAACATTTATATTTATGTTGAAAAATCAGTGTTTCGACGCTGACTCGACCCCCTTAATCATAAAAGCGATCCCACAGACGAGGGATAGCGCGTACACGTAGTTAACAAAAAAGCAACCGCCTGCGAGTGCATGGTATGCTGTATTGAGCTATGGGCCAGGATCAGCGTGCAGTAGATGAGAATTTTTCTTCTAGATATAATATATTTATTATGTAAATATCTATATATTAATATTAATTATATATGAGGCGTTCCATCCCAAATTGGATAGTTCGAAAAACTTTTGTTTTTCCTCAATTTTTTATATTTTGTAGTATTCATCAAAAGACCCTTTCAGTTAAATTTTGAGATTTTTTTGATTACCCGTTCAAAAGATATTAAATTAACGAGAAAGCCGTTTTTTTTGTATTTTGGTCATAACTTCTTTGATAATGGTATTTTTTTTAAATTTTCCTTTTTTATGGCCTTTTCAGAAAAAAATACAACAAAAAAATTCGACGCGTTTTTGAATGAGTTTTTCAAGTTTTAAACTTTCAATCGCGTTTTTAAGTGTGAGTGTCAGTTTTGATTTTTTTTTTAATTTTTTGTTTCAAACATCTATCTATTCAACAATTTTTAAGACTAGTATTTAGAATTTATTTTGACACTTTTTTTTATTGTTGACAGGGTCTTAAAATTAATAATTAATCGTCAAGTCTGTTTATGAACAATAATGACAACAGTTTTTGTTTGTGATTGACTTCACAGTATTGTATCGCAAATCTTCCTTTTACATCTAAACAATGTTTTTCTTAGGTGAAAATTTGACAACAATATTCGGTATACTATTTAGGTTCAATGCCCACTCATACAATTCTTGAACTGTTGTTATTTGCTCATCGATTAATTATTAATTTTTAAAAATCTGTTAACAATGAAAAAGTGTCAAAATTAATTGAAAATGATTACAAAAATACTATACAGTAACAAAAATTGGTATTCATAATAATTTATTTAAAAAAAAAATTCAATTTTCAAAAATCGAAAGAAAAGTAGTAGTTGTGGAAATCCCACGATCAGACTAGTCTTAAAAATTCTTGAATAGATATGTATATGTTTGAAACAAAAAAAATTTTTAAATCAAAGATGACACTCACTTTTAAAAACGCGATTTAAAGTTTAAAACTCAAAAAACTCATTCAAAAACACGTCGAATAATTTGATTATATTTTTTTCTGAAAAGGCCATAAAAAACAAAAATTTTGAAAAAATACTTTTAAGTTATGACCAAAATACAAAAAAAAAGAGTGGTTTTTTTTGTTAATTTAATATCATTTGAACGGGTAATAAAAAAATGCTCAAAATTTAACAGGAAGGGTCTTTTGATGGGCACTACAAAATATAAAGAAACTGAGGAGGAAATAAAAAAGTTTTTTTAACTGTCCGATTTGGGATGGAACGCCCCATATACATACATATATGAAAATTAACGCATATAATTTATTAACTTTCGGTTCGTAAGGAGACTTAAGGCGTAAGTGCTGCGTACGTATGTAATATTATAAATCTTTTTTTTTTTTTTTTAATGCAGCTAGAAAAGTTGTGAATATGGAAGAAAAAAATCTGGGTGCTCGAAGAATTGTTAATTACGACGCTTCTTTTTAAATTTAGACGGATTAAATGGAGACGAAGGAGCCTTGTGGGAAAATGTATGATCCTTGATACGCTTGAAAATTTTTAATTGACGAATTTTTGCATGAAAATTGACATGTGCCATTTTGGGAGGAGAAAAGTCAAATCAAATTCGAAAATTTTAATTTTTTCTTGACTATGGCTTGATGAAGTAGAATCCGAGCCTCCACTTAAGGGGCCAAAGCCACTGGAGAGGGTGAAAAATCGACAATGTTTGACAATTTTTGTTTGAGGAGATTTTAATTTTGAGGTTTTCGAAAATGGGGCCGAAATTGAGCCAATATGTTTTTAATGAAAATTCATGAAAATTTTGATTTTTTGAGAAAACTATTGGTATATTCCTGGTCAGGAGGGCAAAATACATTGACATAAGGTTTGAAAAAAATAATTTTAACAAATTTTTTTGTTGGCTTTTTGGCCAGAATGGAATCTGTTCACTAAAATAACCGTAACTTATTTTTCAAATCAGATTTTGACTTGAATTTGAGCTTATTCTTTTCGTAATTGTTGGACCTTCAAAACCCCGTTTGGTTCATCGGATTAGGATTATTTTTCAATTTTTTGCAGATTTTCAAAGTTTGACCATCAATTTTCGCAATTTCAAATTTTCGTTTAAAATTTTCTTAAACAATAAAGTGACAGTAAATTTTTAAAATTCTACCCTAATGTTTTTGAAGATATATAGTCACTTTAAGTGTACAGGATGTTAAGCAATTAGATAACCTGACTAGGTTCGCCGTGTAGAGCGCAACAAAACAAAAAATTTACTTTTTTAAAAAATTTTGTACGATAAAAATTGGCTGAGTTATCAATGCTTTTAAAGTTGACCAATGACGGCTAGAATCTAGGAGAAATGCCGCGGGTGGGGGTTTTTACGCCACGCCCACCGTTACCCCCACTACGTGGCTCACCAGTAGCATTGCTCCTAGATTGGTCAGCTTAAAACATTAATAACTAAGCCAATTTTTGGCGTATAACAATTTTTAAAAAAGCTTAATTTTCGTCTTGGCGCGCTCTACACGGTGAAGTCAGGTTATCTAGTTACTTAACACCCTGTATATTTTATATATTAAATAAATTAATTCATATATATATTTTTCTTTTTTATCATTCATTCATTTATATATTATTATTTAAATTATATTAAATATATGTTTACTTTACAACGTAAAAAAAAATTATTTTTCCAGTGGCTTTCCAAAAACTACTACTCCAAAAACAAAGATTTTTGCTTGAAATTTCAAGTATAAATTAATTTTTATTTTTATTTTCACGTGACATCGATTCCTTTTGTTTAAAAGGGAAAGGGATTTTTTAATTATTATTTTTCTCGCGACAAGGATCTCCCACGTTTTTGACAGATTTGCGAAAAATTGTGTAAAAAAAAAACCACAGATCAACATTTTTGTAACACGATAATTTATCGTTTGAAACGGATTTTGGACTGACAGGAAGCCACCAGATCTCGAGCTGGAGGGACTTTTCAAGCGGCACTTCACCACTGTGGAGTTCTTTCAGGGAACCATCATGAATCCCATTGATCTGCAACGGGTAAAGGTGAGTCAACGACACGTGATAACGAGACAAAGAATGAAAACGAAAAAAAAAAAAATCTACCGAACGTCGTTATGGCTAAAACAAAAAAAAAATTTCGTCCATCCTAACGTGATTTTTATTTTTATTTTGCTGACCTTACTAACCACTGTCTGTGTTAAATATAATCAACCATAACCACAACCACAACCCCCTTTTGAGCCTTAAGACCCGAAAAAAACTATTCTTCTGTATTGCTGCACCGAGAGAAATGATTTGTCAAATTTAAATCCATGAATAAATTTATTAAATTTATTCCAAAATGGGCCCAATATTCATTAGGCCCACATTAAAAATAAATCGTTTTTCTCGTTCTTGCGTTCTCAAAAAAGGCTTTCGCCAATGCGGAAAAAACATTTTTCTGATCGTTTAAAAAATCAGCTTTATTTTTGGATTTTGTTGTAAAATTTTTGACGTAGGATCTCGATTTGAAAAAAAAAAATTCAGGACGTCTAAAAATCTAGCTTTATTTTTGGATTTTATTGTAAAGTTTTTCACGAAGGATCTAGATTTGAAAAAAAATTCAGATCGTCCAAAAAATTAGCTTTATTTTTGGATTTTGTTGTAAAAATTTTCACGAAGGATCTCGATTTGAAAAAAAAAATTCAGATCGCTTAAAAAATCAGCTTTATTTTTGGATTTTGTTGTAAAATTTTTCACGAAGGATCCGGATTTGAAAAAAAAAATCAGATCGTTCAAAAAATTAGCTTTATTTTTGGATTTTATTGTAAAATTTTTCACGAAGGATCTCGGTTTGAAAAAAAAAGTCAGATCGCTTAAAAAATTAGCTTCATTTTTGGATTTTATTGTAAAATTTTTCACGAAGGATCTCGATAAAAAAAAAATTCAGATCGTTTAAAAATTAGATTAATTTTTGGATTTTGTTGTACATTTTTTCACGAAGGATCTCGATTTGAAAAAAAAAATTCAGATCGTCTAAAAAATTAGCTTTATTTTTGGATTTTGTTGTAAAAATGTTCACAACGAATCTCGATTTGAAAAAAAAAAAATTCCACTGTCTGTGAGACATTGAGAGTCCTAGGACGATCCTAAAAGAAAAGCCTTGGATCTTTTTTCGATCAAGTTACAAATTTAAAAAATACAAATTGTACATTACTGAGTATCACAAAAAAAAAAATCTCTCGTTCAGGCCTCTACATTTCGTTATTGTATTCCTGTATACCTGCGGGCATGGTTGTTGCCTGCTCAGTGTTTCAACCCCCGCCCCTCTCTCAACCCTTGTTTCGTGATTGTCGTAAAAAAAAAAACAAAAAAAGGTTTTTCGCGATCTCGAAATAGATTCATTTTTTTTTCGCAAATTCGTCCAATTATGCCATTTTTAATTGAAACCCCACCTCAGTTGCAGCCCTTTGCAACCCCTAATATTCATTTCGGTGAAAAAAAAAAAAATTTTGTCATTCAAAAATGTCAGGGACCAAATACAAGTGGGACTGTACATCCCAGAGGCGCAAAAATTTTTTTGAAAAATTCCCCCCCCCCCCCAATTTTGGTTATTTATGATCGTTATTATTATCATTATTGCCCATTGTTGCTCCATTAAGACAATGTTACATCTATATGGATAGACCCATGCCTGCTGTCGACCCAGGTCGGTAAGTGCTCTCGTTTCTCATGGAGCCTAAATATTAAAGATCCATTAATTAGTTGACTTAGAGATTAAAAAAAAAAAAATTCTTTTTCTAGAACTAGTCCAACGTCTCTCGTTTCAGTGAGAGTCTATAGAATTTTTTTTTTCTTCTTTTTTTAATCTCTACCTTCATTCGACCGACCTTCATCGTCGACCGAGGCGAACTTCCAGAGTCCAAGATACATCTCTCGTATTATCTTGTTTATTACCCTCATATTATTAATTATTAATTATTATATTATACATATATTTATATAGATTTGAAAATATTTATATAATTCCTGTTCGTTGACCTGCCATCGCCTGTTACGCGTGTTGCTTATCGATATATCCATGGCTCATTTGTGGTAAAAACAGTAAGCTTATTATTATTATTGTTTATATTTATATTATTATATCGTCGAGCATGCTTTGAGTCAAGACTGCTTTAATCCACATGTAAACTTATTAATACGAATAGTTGCCAATTACACTGCGACCTCGATAATCGGTACCTCGATCGTTGCAATTGCAGCGTAGTGGGAGAAGCGCCAAGCCAATCGCGTCAGGCCGCCGTTAGCCACCGGCTGCGCAGAGACGGTTCTGTGCAATGTGCGCAACCCTACTTCTTCCAAGAGCCGGTTCCGACGGATTCCGATTATCGAGGTCGCAGTGTAGTGTAAAATTTTCCCAGGCCTCCCCCATTATTGTTAATTAATTATTTAACCCCTAGTTATAATCGTTAAATGAATTTCGATAGCCATTAATTGTAATTCTCGTTACATCGTAATTTTGGTTTTTTTTTTTGGAGAATGCGATTGAGCTGCTAATTTTTTTTTACCGATTTACAACGCTCTCGAACAAAAGACACATTTTTATTTTATCAAAGCAGTAAACAGTGCGGTATTTAATGGTTAAAATACCGAAAACAGCTGCCAACAAAACTGTTGTCGCTTTTTTATTCAGCGTTAATCGAAATTTGAAAATTCGTGGCAGAAGAAAATTTGAATTGCGGTTAATTGCAAATTTGGAATAAAATTTTTTTTTTTCGAGTTATTGAAGCCCGTTTTTTGGAGATACTGAAAAACAATTTGCGAGTATCGATTCATCGAGTACGATTTATGATTATCAGTGACACGATCACGTTTTCGCATTCTATACTCTCGATTTTTGTCATCCGCCACGAAAAAGATAAAGTAGAAATTCGAAACCCTCAAACGTATCGCACGGGAGAGGGTGGAGATACAAAAAAAAAACAATGAGCGTTGATGGGAGAGGGAAATTTTTGTTTAATTTTCGAACGATGAATTTTAGGTTCACGAGGCCGACGCGTGCCTGGTCCTGGCTAACAAATACTGTCAGGATCCCGATGCCGAAGACGCGGCCAATATAATGCGTGTTATCTCCATCAAGAATTACTCCGACGACATACGCGTCATTATCCAACTTATGCAGTACCACAACAAGGTTAATATAATTTTTTTTTCCAATAAAATACCCCTTCATTGACATAATTAAGAGGTTATACGCAGTGAGGAGGTCAAAAAGGCGATTTTTCAAGATTTTTTTCTTACTTTTGTGTTACCCGCGTAGAAAAAAAGAATTTTGGAAAGAATTTTGAAAAGAATCACGGATAGGACCCGGAGCAAGATTCTTTCCAAGATTCTCAGAATCTTTTTAAGATTCTTTCAAATATTCTTTTAAAGATTCTTTCAAAGATTCTTTCAAAGATTCTTCCAAAGATTCTTTTGTCGCATCGGACGAGAATCTTCCGAAGAATCTTTGAAAGAATCTTTAAAAGATTATTTGAAAGAATCTTTAAAAGATTCTTTGAAAGAATGAGGTTTCTTCAAAACCTCACGAAAAACTAAAAACTGACCAATTCGAGTCGATTTTTGAAAAAGAAAAAATTTGAGAAAATCGAAAAACTTTATTTACGAAAAAGATAGAAAATCAAAAATAAAGATGACCCTCATGGCCAAAGTCCGTTTTGACACGGCCTTAAATCTTGGGAAAATTCATTCAAAGAATCTAGGAAACACTTAACGCCGTGTTAAAACGGACTTTGGCGATAAGGGTCAACTTTATTTTTGATTTGCTATCTTTTTCCTAAATAAAGTTCTTCGGTTTTCTCAAATTTCTTCTTTTTCGAAAATTGACTCAAATTGGTCAGTTTTTAGTTTTTTTTTTTAAGGTTTTGAAGAAACCTCATTCTTTCAAAGATTCTTAGAATCTTAAAAAGATTCTTAGAATCTTAAAAAGATTCTTAGAATCTTGTAAAGAATCTTTGAAAGAATCTTGCTCCGTGTCCTATCCGTGATTCTTTTCAAGATTCTTTCAAAGATTCTTTTTTTCTACGTGGGTACCTATAACTTCGAAAATATATTTAAAAAATACAAGTTATGAATATCGCAAGCTGCGAATTTTTTAGTACTTGTAAAAATGTCCCTTAAAAAATGGTGAATTTTTTCAAAAAAATCCAAATGGTCTAAGTTAAAAAAAATATGTATTTTGGATTTAAAACTGAATTAATTTCGATATTTGTTTTATATTTTTTTCATGAAACTACAACTCAAGATGAAAAAAATGGTCTACTATCTTATTTTGATGTATCCGTTTTTTAAAAAGTTACGAGCATTTAAAAAAAAATTTTGTGAAATTTTGAAAAATTTATTGCGGTAAGAGTTGAGACAAAAATCTAAAAAAATTGTGAAAGACTGTTTTCAGTACGAACAAGAAAATAGAAAATTTTCAACAAAATTAAAAATAGTCGGGGTCATGGATTGGTCGGTTTGGTATGGAATGCCCCATATACTATTGACTGTGAAAGTACGTAACGGTTTTTTTAAATTCAAATTTTGTAGACGTTGTGGACTTTAAAAAAAATCAATTGATTTTTGCCAGAAAATAAAAAGTAAATTGTTTGAAAAAAGTTTCTGTTGAATTAACAAACGGCTCGGTATTTTCAACGAGAATATGATTGTGGAGCAACTGTCAAAATTTCAAGTAGATCCGTGCAACGGTGTAAAAGTAATCCGTTCTCCCAGTTTGAAAAAAGTGGTTTTGAGAAAAACTTGGCACTGAAAAAAAATTTTGTTACCATAAAACTAAGTGGATATTGTTTTTTTTGATATTTAAAAATTATCGAACAAAAAAAAGACGATTTTTTCAAAATGCTACAGTGGTTCTATTCCTTACGCCAAGTTAACAGCCGAAAAAAATCGGTTCTTTAAATTAATATTTTCTCAAGAAACCTGTCGAATTAATTTGCAGAATTGGCAAATTTTTTTTTTCAACATTTTAGCACTGTATTTCATGATAAATTTACCGCCGATTCGAAATCACACGGAATTTATTTTTGAAGAAATTTATTCATGGGGAAAATACAAAGAAAAATAGAAAAAAATGTTTTTGATAAATTAAAAAAAATATATTTTGGGTTTAAAACTGAAAAAACATATAAAAATTAAATTTCGATATTTTTTTTTTGTATTTTTTTCATGAAACTACAACTCAAGACGAAAAAAAATGGTCTTCTTGTATTTCATTTTGATATCTTCGTTTTTTTAAAAGTTGCAGGCATTTAAAAAAAAATTGTGTTGAAAAAAAATTCTGATAAAAGTTTGAGTGACATTGATGAAAATATTGACCCTTCAATAATTGCGATAGTGAATTAATTATTTTGCATTCGCACGAGCAACTAAAACCGTCTAATTATAGATATTTGTTACTAAATTTAATGGAAAAAAAACCATACTAGAATTGAATGGAATTTTTTGTATTTAAATATTATTCAGGCCTATTTACTGAACATTCCATCGTGGGACTGGAAGCAGGGAGACGATGTAATATGCCTTGCCGAGCTCAAATTGGGTTTCATAGCGCAGTCCTGTCTGGCGCCGGGTTTCAGCACGATGATGGCCAATCTCTTCGCCATGCGATCCTTCAAGACGGTCAGTAAAATCGTCCTCCGGCCGCTTTAAGATCATTTATGCATGTTTCTTTTTTTCAATTTTTTTTTATCGTCGTGCCGTAAACATTTTTGGTCTATATCGATAATCGAGAAAAAAAAAACACGAAAAAAAATTGTTTCACAGTGAAAAGCGTTACCCCAGAAACAAAAAAAAAAATCATTCAAAACGTTTATTCCCATTTGCGCGAAATATTTGCCGCCTTTTTATATTTTTACACTCAAGCCCGAACATTTTTTTTACGATTTAATTCGCAATAAGAAATTAAACGTAAAACCGGTGAGAGAAAAAACGTTTTCGAAATCAGATTTTTGGTCACAGTCCTCAATAACGAGTCAAAAATAGTCGCCACAAAAAAATTAAGTAGAAAACTGACCTGATGACCTTTTTACAAAAATAGCCCATTACAAAAATATCCAAGTACAAAAATTACTCGATAATAATATCTTCTATAACTTCTTCAAAAATTGACTAATTGCGACGTTTTTGTCCAAAATTTTCGTCTTTAAATGTACTTTCAAAAAAAAAAAAAAAAATACAAACGAATCTTAAGATAATAAAATTTATGAAATTTTTCATTTTTTCGAGAAAAATCATCGTTTTCTTGAAGTTGGCCATTAGAATTTTTTTTTTCACTCAAAAAATATTTTGATCAATTTCGGAAAAAATGCCACCCAACATGGAGTGGGCCGACATTTATATTTTTTTTATCGATAAAAAAAAAAAAAATTTCACAAAAAATTCACAAAACACCACTCCGGATTTTTTTGAGGATTTATAAAGGACTCAGAGTTGGGAAAATTGAGGAGAAAAAAAAAAGTGGTAATACTCGAAAAAAAATTGATTTTTTTTTTCAAAAAAGTTGAAAAAAAAAATAGAAGCAGGAAATATCGGCCGACTCCACGTTGAGGGGCATTTTTTCCGGAATTGATCAAAGTATTTTTGGAGTGAAAAAAAAAATTGAAAATGGCCAACTTCGAGAAAAATATGATTTTTCTCGAAAAAGTTAAAAATTTCATAGATATTATCTTAAAATTTTTTTGTATTTTTTTTTCGAAAAGTACATTCAAAGACGAAAATTTTGAAGAAACAACGTCCCAATTAGTCAATTTTCGAAGAAGATATAGATATTTGAAAAAAAAATTCAGGTTGGGTAAAAAATTTGAAAATTTCCTAAAAAATGTTTTTAATGAGGTAGCGAAAAAAAATCAGCCAAATCGAAAGGGTCGGGTTCAAAAGTGGTCAATTTGACATGGAACGACCCTTACATATGCGGATATCACTCGTAAGATGTTTTCATATTTAGAACTTACCTAGATGGTTATTTTTGTTTTGGGACATTTTGGTCAGGTTTTTTTTGTACGTCATATTTTGGTCAGGTTTTTTTGTACGTGATATTTTTTGTTTTTTTTTTCCAATTTTGAGCGGACAACAAATTTTTCGCCTCACTGTGAACGACGACATACATGCATTTAGGATTCGCGCGCGATATCGTAAGAAACACAAAAAAAACACACACACACACACAAAATCTCTTGAGATTAGAAAAATGGTTGGTTGATTGGAACCAGTCGCCCGATATATGCAGGCTTGGCAGAATGACTACCTGCGTGGAACCGGAATGGAGATGTACACCGAGACACTGAGCCCTACCTTCATTGGAATGCCCTTTGCCAAAGCCACTGAGTAAGTCGCTCGAAAGAAAAAAAAACGAAAAAAAATCGTCATCCAGCAAAAAAAAACGTACAAAGCTCTGATTCAAGAGACTCGATTTCATATTCCTGCCTGTTTTTTTCGGTTTTTCACATTTGATTTTCACCTCACGAGCGAAACAACGAATTCCCGAATCACGCTTCTTTCAATTTTTCATTTTATCCACTAACGTCGTTTTTAATTTTTTTGCTCGCCCATTAATTTCACGATGAAAAAAAAAGAGTGCTTTAATTTTGTCCCGACACACGATTATATATTTCACACACTTTATTTTCGTTGCAATTTTTATCGAAGGGAATGAAAACTCTCTCAAATATATAATTTCGACCTAGCCTCAACGAAGGGTCAACTTGATTCCATTTTTTCATGTAAGGGTTAGTTTTAAATTTATAATTAATTAAGGATGGATGAATCAAGATCTGACGTCTCGTTGAGAAGAATTATTATGGTTCCCTTGCGCATAAAAAAAAATAGAAAAATCGTTCAATGCACAATTTTGTGTATATTCGGTGTCTCTTGAATCGGAAGAAAGGGATGAAGCTTCGCCTCGCCTATGTCTCTCACTACGCTCCACTCCGCTATTGAACCTCTATATAAACGTGTCAAAAAATAAAAAATAAAATATATATATATATATATATATATATATATATATATATATATATATATATACAGGATGTTAAGCAATTAGATAACCTGACTAGGTTCGCCGTGTAGAGCGCATCAGGATAAAAAATTTGCTTTTTTTTTAAATTTTGTACGATAAAAATTGGCTGAGTTATCAATGTTTTTAAAGTTGACCAATGACGGTTAGAATCTAGGAGAACTGCCACTGGTGGGGTTTATTACGCCACGCCCACCGTTACCCCCACCACGCGGCTCACCAGTAGCATTGCTCCTAGATTCTAGCGGTCATTGGTCAGCTCAAAACATTAATAACTAAGCCAATTTTTGTCGTATAACAATTTTAAAAAAAGCTAATTTTTCGTCTTGGCGCGCTTTTCACGGTGAACCAGGTTATCTAGTTACTCAACACCCTGTATATCATATACATACATCGATAATTATATTTATATAAATATACTCACGCATATAGTATATAAATATACATGAGGCATTTCACGTCAAGTCAGCCACCCTATTTTTCTAAATCGCCAAAAATCGCATACAAATTTTTAGAAAGCAGTTCCAACTATCAAGAAAATTTGTGATTTTTTTCAGATTTTTAAATTACATTTTTAAGTTAGAAAAAAATACAAAATATTTGTTTCTCCCATTTTGTAATTCGAAAATTATTCATCGTACGAAAAAAAAAGTAGAACATCAAATTTAGGATTTTCAACGTGCTTTTCACTGAAATTTTTTACAAACTCCTCCGAAAGCTCTATATGCCATTTTCGGAGCAACTAATGTTTTGATTTTTTTTTCTCAGAATTGACATCTTCGATTCGTCTGTAGTTTTAACAGTTTTTTACTTGATATATTTATAGACTATAAAAAAATTGGCGTAGTGCAGAATCCATTATTTCAAATGCATTTTTACTGATATGATCTATCATTATAGAGTGATTTAACGAAAAATTAAAAAAGTTTAAAAAATTGAAAAAGTACAAAAAATAAACAAAAATGCGGGCTTTAGAAAATATCTATGGATAGTCTCAACCCTGTTAATGCACAGAGAAATTTGTGTATTCGTTTGGGATGAAAAACGCATGGGAAGGAATGGATTCTCCACTGAGCCAATTTTTTTATAGTCTGTAAATATATGAAGTAAAAAACTGTTTGAACTACCGACAAATCGAAGATGTCAATTCTGAGAAAGAAAATATCCAAACATTATTTGCTCCGAAAATGGCATATAGAGCTTTTGGAGAAGTTCGTAAAAAATTTCAGTGAAAAGTACGTTGAAAATCCTAAATTTCATGTTGTACTTTTTTTTTCGTGCGATGAATAATTTTCGAGTTACGAAATGGAACAAGAAAATTTGTTGCATTTTTTCCGGCTAAAATATGTGATATAAAAATCTAAAAAAAAATCACGAATTTTCTTGACAGTTGGTTGCAGCTGTATAAAAATTTGTATGCGATTTTTGGTGATTTCAAAAAATGGGGTAGCCGACTTGACGTGGAATGCCTCACATATTAATGTACGTACATATTTAATTGTATAAATTGTATCTGTGCTACACCTAATCGATGTAAGACCACCCCTCATCGCTTCAGTAACTCCGTTTATTACCTATTTTCACCTGTTTACCAATTATATGCGTACAATTGTCGTTTTCAACGATTCCAACGAAAAGGATGGATTTTAAAAAAGATTTTGAAAAAATGAATTTTCAAGATTTTTAGGCAATTTTAGAGACAGTTCACCCAGAAAAAAGATCTAGTCTACTATAATCGTTTATTTTTTTTTTTAGTCAATTGAAAGAAAATTTTCTTTCCATGAACTATATTTGTATCTGATCCAAGTTTGGGCAATATTTACTTTCAATATATTTATTTATTTGAATGTCATCCAGAAATAGGCGATGGTGAAAAATTCTATTCGTAGTTACCAAATAGCTATTCAGCAAATCAATTTTTCAATGTTTTCTATTACAATTAACTATATCTTTCTTTTAATAAAATGTCGATTTTCGATTTTCTTTGAACCCCCTTTGAAACATCGTCGTTTTTTTGGCTTTTTTTTGGCGTTGAAATTTTGGCGTAAGATCCATGAAATTTTTTAAAAACTATTTTTCGCCTAAAGATCTTGTGGGAAAGAGTAAAGCTTTAATTTCATTTTTTTTAAAGTTTCATACGATTTTTTTTCTCAAAAATATTCCATTTTTCCCAAAAAAACGACCACGCATTTATAAAATAAAACGTCACTCTAAAACTACTAGGTTTTCGTGAAATCACTAAGAGAATAAAAAGTTGCATATAGTTATTCTGGATTCAATGAAATTTTTTCAGAATTTTTTTTCAATATTTTTTTTCGAAAATTTGTCCTGTCAAGGAGATATTTTTTTATCTTAATCAATCGGGTATCTTATCTCATCTACGCGGGTTTTTTGATGAAAAAGTCGTGTAAATAAGTTTTTTCGATGAAAAAGTCATCTAGATGAGGTAAGAGACCCGATTTTTTAAGATTAAAAAATATCCCGTTGACAGGAACAATTTTCGAAAAAACAATTTTGAAAAAAAATTCTGAAAAAATGTCATTGAATCCAGAACGATCGTGTCCAACTTTTTACTCTCTTAGAGATTTCACGAAAACCCAGTAGTTTCCGAGTTACGCGACATTTTATAAATATGGTCGTTTTTGTGAACAATTGAATATTTTTGCGAAAAAAAAGTACGAAACTTTTCCAAAAACAAAATTGAAGCTAATAAAAAAAATGTTTACGGGTCGTGCGCAAAAATTTCAACGCCAAAAAAAAACCGAAAAACGACGTCGTTTCAAAAATTGTACAGGGTTAAAAAAAAATCTCAAAAAATCCATAATAAAGGTTTTTTTCTATTAAAAAAAAACGAAGCTTTACAAAAAATTTAAATTTCATCTGTGTACCGACATCCAGATGAAATGTTATTTTACATTTCAATTTTACATTTCTATTTTTGCAAGATTAAAATGTATAAAAATATTGTGTAAATGTAAAAAAAAATTATTTGATTCAAATATACTTATTTGCTCAGTTTGAAAAAAAAATTATTCAAATTAAATAAAAATCTATTAGATCGCAATTTATTTCCTTACATTCAAATAAAAAAATATTATTGAAATTAATAGAATTGTATTAGGCTGGAACCCAAAAAAAAAATTATTTGAATTAAGTAGGATTTTGTTTAACTGACTTGACTTTTTTTCTGGTTGTCTTCTCGCTCGTGACAAATCAATCGAGGATTACGATTAGTAGAAATTTTTTTTTTCCTTTTTTCTTCAACGTTCCTGTTTAGGTGAGGTGCATTTCTCATTTGCAATCTTGCGAGGAAGAATGAGTGATGAGGCTTCTGGCTAAATTGCCACGAGTCACACATATATTTATGCAATATCGATTACTCACGAGCAAAAGGGCTCAACTCGCAGAAATTTACCTACTGAGTCACTCGGATTACGCCGATTTGTTTCCTGCTCGATGTGTCTCTACACATGCATATATATGGGGCATTCCACACCGATTCGCCGTGGGTCTGACTCTTCACGTGTCCGATTTAGTCCGTAATTTTTTATGGTTTTGTAGTACCTTTGAAGAGCACTAAGGATTTTTTCAAATTTTTTTGGAGCAATTTGACTTGATGATAATTTTATAAACAAATTATTTTTAGCTCAAATTTAAAAATAATTTGTTTATGAAATTATAGTTACGTCAAATAGCTCCAAAAAAATCTGAAAAAAATCCTGAGTGCTTTTCAGAGACACTACACCACCGGAAAAAATCGCGGACAAAATTGGAGACTCGAAGGATCAGACCCAGGTCGAATCGGTGTGGAATGCCTCATATACGGGTGCATTATGTATGTGTATAAATGCGAATGTGGAACATGTGTGGAAACGATCAATTGTGACCGAAGATTGAATGCCCATTCGAATGGAATTCCATTATCAGCGGGCATATAATACTATATATATATAGATATATGTATAGAATTGAGCCTGAGGGTTATCGTTCGCGATCGATTATACTGCAAAGTTCATCCTCCGCATTTTCCTACCATCCCTTCGTCATAATCATGAACATTCGTCCATTACCACAAATTTCCGTTCGTTCAAAGCTAACGAATGATAAAGATCACTGAATGATTTTGGAAAAAAAAAAATTCTATCAAAAATTGTTTTAAAAAATTTTTAAAAATTTAAAAATTTTAAAATTTTAAAAAATTTCGTTATATCTGAACTTGTGAATTAGCAAAAATACCGTATTTGACGAATTTTAGATGATTTTTTCCCTTGAGAAAAAAAGGAGTTCTAGATGAGGACAGATTCTAGATGAGGAAAGCAATTAGAAAAAAACTGTTTTTCTTAAACACCCTGATAACTAAAAAATCAAAGAAAAATCATCATTTATAAAAATCGTTCGGTTTTCCAAAAATCTCAAAACATTTTTTCTGCCTTCTCAGGATCACGTGCGAAACATTTTTTTCAAAAGCCCTTATCCTTTATTTAACAGTTTCCATGTGGTGGCAAAAAACATTATTTTATTTTATTTTTCGTCATTTTCGAATCATCCAACAAAATAGGATCGCGATGAATGTTCCCCCACGTAAAATGGTACTCTTCACATTTTCAGGATTAAAAAAAAAAAAAATTAAAAATTACTAATTTTTTTTCGATGCTATACAGCGATGATAGACTCTCGATGAGAAGAATTTCGAATTTCTTGCTCTTCCCTCACGACTGATTCTACCGATTCTACTCCTCAGTTTTGGAGGGTCAAGATATATGATCAGAGTTGTAAATAATGCATTACTGTATTTATTACCCATTACATTGCATAATGTGAAATGGATAAGTGTACCATCACAAAATACAAAAGTAATGTGTAATAGATGAATATCCCATTACAAATTAAAAAAGTAATGTGTAATGGATGCATGTTTCATTACAAATAAAAAAGTAATATGTAATGGATGCATGTCCCATTACAAACAAAAAAGTAATGTGTAATGGATGCATGTCCCATTACAAATTAAAAAAGTAATGTGTAATGGATGTATGTCCCATTACAAACAAAAAAGTAATGTGTAATGGATGCATGGCCCATTACAAATTAAAAAAGTAATGTGTAATGGATGCATGTTCCATTACAAATAAAGAAAGTAATGTGTAATGGATGCATGTCCCATTACAAAAAATAAAGTAATGTGTAATGGATGCATGTGCCATTTCAAATTGAAAAAAGTAATGTGTAATGTATGCACGTTCCATTACAAAGTACAATTTAAAAAAAAAAGTAATTTGCAGTGAAGAATATTCTATTACAGCAATGTGCAAGTTTCTAATACGAGCACGGCAATTTTTCTATTTGTAATGGAATATTCTCCACTGCAAATTACTTTTTTTCAAAATTGTAATTTGTAATGGAACGTGCATACATTACACATTACTTTTTTTAATTTGTAATGGCACATGCATCCATTACACATGACTTTTTTATTTGTAATGGGGCCTGCATCCATTACACATTACTATTTTCATTTGTAATGGAACATGCATACATTACACATTACTTTTTTTAATTGTAATGGGGTATGCATCCATTACACATTACTATTTGTATTTGTAATGGAACATGCATACATTACACATTACGTTTTGTGTTTGTTATGGAACATGCATCCATTACACATTACTTTTTTTTATTTGTAATGGGGTATGCATCCATTACACATTACTTTTTTTAATTGTAATGGAACACGCATCCATTACACATTACTATTTTCACTTGTAATTGAACATGCATACATTATACATTACTTTTTTTATTTGTAATGGGACATGCATACATTACACATTACTTTTTGTATTTGTAATGGAACACCCATCCATTACACATTAGTTTTGTAATTATTAATGGAAAACTTGTCCAATACACATTGTTTAAGGTAATGGGTAATGCATTACTTTTACATTACTATTTTTACAACTCTGTATATAATACTATTAAAAAAAAAAAAAAACTGAAAAAAGCCTGTTAATAAACGTATGGGGGCCTCCAGTAATGAAGGGTTTCATGACGTGGAGCTGGTTGGTTGGTGTTTCAGTCGCCGGACACTCAGGCGTGGCAGAATGATTACCTGCAGGGCACGGGCTGCGAGATGTACACGGAAACCCTCTCCCCGTCCTTTACCGGGATGACTTTTCCCCAAGCCAGCGAGTAAGTTCTCGCTGCCAACCGCGGCTGCCACACATGCAAACTTACTCATTTTTTTTCTCATTCTATCTATCTATCTCTCTCTCTCTCTCTATTTTTTTACAATTTTTTTTCTTCCATCTTTTATCTCTAACTCACGAAAAAAAATCACTGCTGTGGACACTGGCATAAGCACACCAACATTTTTTTTTCCTTTTTTTTCTTTTATCGACATAACATTGAATTTCTCTTGTCACACACAGAGACACGAACAGACGAATCCCTCGAACTTTTTACCCATTTTTCTCTCACTCCACATTTGTCTGCCTCGGACAAATGTGAAGTTGTCAATTTCTCATTTCTCTCTTTCTCTCTCTCTCTCTGTCTCTCTCTCTCTTACTTTTTTCCTGATTATGACATTCCACATCCATTTCTTTATTGTCTATCATTCCTACTTTTTTCTCATTTTTTTTTTTTTTTTACAAGCGACGAGAAACCTTTTTGTTTCTCGTCACTTTTTTTCGTCACTTTTTCTTCATAAATCATGGAACGATAATCCTTTATTTTTCATTTTGTGAACGATACCACTTTTTTTTTAGATCTTTCAAAATGTAGAATTAGTTTTGGGTATCCCAGAGATTCGGATTGTTCTTAGATTTTTGTATGAGGTACGATATATATTTTTTTTTATATCTTCCATTACCCGCACCAATCTCTATCTCTATCTCTGTCTCTCGATCTATCTCACCTGCACAGTGCACAGTTTTGCATTTTGGGGACTTTTTTGTTTTGTTTTTACATATATATATATGTATGCACATATATTTTTTTTTGTTTTGAAACCCCATCTCGTTGATTTGTTTTTTTGTTTTTTTTCTTCGGTTTGGACGATTCCCTTGATTCTGTAATTGTACGTCGTAGGTACACACATGTAATTTACGATATATGCGTGTACAATTTTTTTTTCTTCAACGCCGTTTTCGCCGGGGCGGTATTCGAGGAAGAGGAACAATGATTTGTGGAATTTGAATGATATTTTCCAGAGCTGAGCAGGACTTGAAGTACTCGCGACGTAATTGAAGTACTTGAATTTTCCAGTACTTAAAAAGTACTTCAAGTATTGTACTTAAATTTTCAAGTACTTTTCTGTACTTCAAGCACTTTTTCAAGTACAAGTATCAAGTACTTTTACAAGTACAAGTATCAAGTATTTTTTCAAGTACAAGTATCAAGTACTTTTTCAAGTACAAGTATCAAGTACTTTTTCAAGTACAAGTATCAAGTACTTTTTCAAGTACAAGTGTCAAGTACTTTTTCAAGTACAAGTATCAAGTACTTTTTGAAGTACAAGTATCAAGTACTTTTTCAAGTACAAGTATCAAGTACTTTTTCAAGTACAAGTGTCAAGTACTTTTTTAAGTACAAGTATCAAGTACTTTTTCAAGTACAAGTATCAAGTACTTTTTCAAGTACAAGTGTCAAGTACTTTTTCAAGTACAAGTATCAAGTACTTTTTCAAGTACAAGTATCAAGCACTTTTTCAAGTACAAGTATCAAGCACTTTTTCAAGTACAAGTATCAAGTGTTTTTTCAAGTACAAGTATCAAGCACTTTTTCAAGTACAAGTATCAAGCACTTTTTCAAGTACAAGTATCAAGTACTTTTTCAAGTACAAGTATAAAGTACTTTTTCAAGTACAAGTATAAAGTACTTTTTCAAGTACAAGTATCAAGTACTTTTGAGTGTGTCTTGCTGATGGTTGCATGTACAAAGTCTTTGAATATGAAATTGAAAATAAAGTTTTGTGACTTATGAACATTGCAGTCCTTTTAATGTCTTCTACGATAGTTTTTTGAAGGTGAACACGAAGTTGGAGTAGCTTTAATAATTTAAAAAAAAATCTTTACAAAAATTCAAAAATTTATAATTTTTAAACAAAAAAACACAATCCTAAAAATTTCAGGATTTTCTAAGATCAGTACAGAGCATTATATAAAAAAAAATTGAACCGAAAATTTAACGCTGCTCGTGGATTTACACGATTTTTTAAAATCCAAAAATTTATATTTTTGAAATAACAAAAAACCCTTTTCTGAAAATTTCAGGATCTTTTGAGATCAGTACAAGGTATTATATAAAAGGTATTATATAAAAGAAAAATGAACCAAAAACTTAATGTTGATCGTGGATTTGCACGATTTTAAAAAATTCAAAATTCTCCAAATTCATCATTTTTTCAAAAAAATTTTTCGGAATATTTTTTTTTCGTAGGCACAAGTATACTCTTCCAGATTAACTCGGCACCATTTTTTCGTAACTATAATAGTTTTCGAGATATTCAAAAAATAAACTTGAAGGATTAAAAAAATTATGAAATTATGAATCTTGCATAATTTTCGAAAAAAAATGTTTGACTTTTTCCTTTGGTAGAACTTCGTTTTATTAAAACCGAAAACTTCTGACCAAATTTCATTGAAATTGAAAAGGGGTCGATTCCAACTTTTGGTCAATTTGACATGGAATGACCCATATATTATATTCATTATTTCTTCTTTTTCAAACCTGTATCAAAATAAATCATAATTACAATCGTCAATGCTATTTTTGAATTATTTTTAATTCTTTGTTTAAATATTCCTGTTCCAATCTGCCTTAGCACAAGGTGAAAATATGTTTTCATCCAAAACGTACTCGAACAAAAATCAAATGAGAATAAGAAATCAAATTTTAGTATCAGAACTTACGAGATATACTTGAAAAACTTGAAAAGTACTTGATACTTGGTACTTGATTTTTCAAGTGCTTGTACTTCAAGTACTTTAAATCTTAAGTACTTCAAGTACTTACGGTACTTTGCACTTTGTACTTGAAGTACTTTCCGGTACTTTGCCCAGCTCTGATTTTTTCTTTTTCAAAATATGGATCAAACGCGATTCTAAAGTTTCGGACTAAGTTAAAATTTATTCAAATTTTTCTTTCAATTATTTTTCATATTCGAGTCAATTTATTTTCAACCTGCTGAAATTTGCATCGTTGTAACGCAGCGGCAATTATTTATCAATTAATGAAATTACTTCTTTCTGAGAAATTTTTGAAGTGAAAAATAGTTGAAATGTATTTTGAAGTCTTGAAATTATAAATGGACAAGTTGAACGTAAAACTTACTGAAAATGAATTGAAAAATAACTTATTTTCGCTGAATTGCAACGATGCAAATTTCAACGTCGTTTATGTTCCAAGTAATTACTTGAATTAATTGTTTACTTGAATTTCGTTTGATTCCGTAAAATGTCGTTTTTATTTCGCAAATTCTTATTTTTCTTCCTCTCGATGCACGTTCTCGTTATGAAATTCATGCCTGCCCTAAATGGTATAACAAATTGACATTTACTACATGTTCTATGTATATATACATATGTACATATGTATATGGGGCATTCCGTACCAAGTCGACCTGAGTGTGACCCTCGACCTCGCTGATTTTGTTCACGATTTGTTATATGATTCTTTCAACTCAAAATAGCATTCAGAATTTTTTTCTGACTTTTAAAACCAAATTTGAGTACGTTATGATTTTTTGAACATTTTTTGTTAAACCTCGAGAGCCGTAATTTAAAAATCTGAAAAAATTCTCAAAAATCCGGTGTCAAAAATGAAAATTTTTGACACAAAATTCATCATACCCAGGCTTTCGCTTCCACCTCGATTTTAGGTTTTTATGAGGAAAACGTAAAAAAAATAGATGCAAAAATTAACCAGCTATTTTTGGAAATTGTTGGTTAACGATAAAAATATTCAAGCCACTTTTCACGGTAGATCAATTTCTGCATCTATTTTTTTTACGTTTTCTTCATAAAAACTTAAAATCGAGGTGGAAAGGAAATCCTGGTTTTTTGATAATTTTTTCAGATTTTTAAATTACCGTCCTCGAGATTTTCGAAAAAAATGTTTAAAAAATCATAACGCACTCAAATTTGTTTCAAAAAATCTGAAAAAAATTCCGGATGCTATTTTGAGTTGAAAGAATCATATAAAAAATTGTAAACAAAATCGGCGAGGTCGAGGGTCACACTCAGTTCTATTTGGTACGGAATGCCTCATATATAATTTTCTCTGCATAGACGAAAATTGGCACGTGCTCGCCAGTTTCTCCGCGAGAACTTAGTAATCCGGAATTACGGAAATTCCTTCTGCTGCATTCGCTAATGTAGTATATACATATATACATGTATAGGACGAAAATTCCATCGATTTGGCCTACATCGCACCCAAAATTCGTAACCGACTGACTTTGCCAGAAAGTGGAGAAGAAGAAAAAAAAAATGGGATGGTAATTCCCTCGTTTGAAATTGCACGTTTAATTATTGCTCCTGGTTGTTAAGGGGGTGAAACTCGCACGAGTTATCGCGAATTTAACTGCCTCGAAGGACACTGACTTTTTGACGTTTTGCCAGTTTGGAGAGCGAGAAAGAGAAACGGGAAAAGGACAGGACTGATGTATTTTACGAGAAATTCGTTAGACACGCCATTATTCGATGTACATGCGATGAAATTAAATATTTGAAATCAAATCGTCACGATTAGCGTGACTTTTGAAAATGTCGATACATTTGTCAAAGTTTCGCAGCTCCAAATCGTTTTTTTCTTTTTCCTCGTGAAAGAGATCCTCGAAGATAAAGAAAATTGCTCGGCAATCGATACTTCTAAATCTTGCGGTAAAATCTCTAAACTTGGCAAAATACGTTCCTCGAAAATTTACTTTTGTCGCATTTCTTCGATTTTCGAAGAATTGCTGTTTTTAGATGACCCTCGAGATATCCGCAGCTCCATTTTTGACGAAACTTTGAGTGGCACTCCAAATTACCATTCTGGCACAAAAATGGCTAATTATCTCTTTTGGACTTTGAATTTTTTTTTTAAACGTCGATTTTTTCGATGAAAATAATAAGTTGCATTTAACAAGATTTTGGAGTGAATTGAAAAGGCTTAACGTTATAATTCACAGAATATAAGTTCATGGGAAATTTTCAGTTTTAATACCGCGAGTGATGATTTTCAGTTATAATTTATGAAGATGAGCGAAAGAAAATCGACTACGTCAAATATAATTTTTAATAAAGCCATGCGATTCTTCCCACGAAGACGTTAAATACGAAGCTCCTATTGGTTGAAAATCGAGCGAAAAAAATTATCCAAAGATCATTTTTTTCTTTCTTTTATCATGTAGATTAGGGTGGGTCAAATAAAATGACTATTTTTTTTTCCCTCAATATAATGAAAAATGTATTGTTTGGCATTTCAAAAAAACTCTCTGCAATCCCTTCATATTTAAATTGAGAGGTCCCTCATCGCAAATTTTTATTTCCCATTTAAATAACATAGGAAATTCTTTTTTTAACTTTGGAATTTTATTAAACTTTAACCGTTGAGGTTAGGAGAGGAGAAAAAATGCTCTTTGAAATTTTTTTTTTTTGAATTATATTCTGGAAGTTACAGCAGCACTTTTAATTCGCCCAAAAATTTTGCTAAATGCCACTGAATTTTTTTTTTTTTTTTAACGCATATCTGGAAAATTTTTTAAGGTACAAAAAGTTCCTTGAGCATTTTTGTCTGGTAATTTGGAGTTATTTTATAAAAACGCGCAAAAAATGCAAATGCAGTTATCTCGAATCATATTATTGGATAATTTATTTTTATTTTCGTTGCTCAATGATCATTATAATTTTTTTTTTGTAATTCATAAATTATTTCGGATCCGGTCAAAATTTGAACTTTGAACGATCTTTCTCTCGCTCGTCAACGACGTTCCAAAAATAAAGTTTTAGCCCCAAATCCGACGTCATAACGGATCGATGTCTCGCGAATAATAAATATAACGCGAGATTCCAGTTGAAATTGGGGTCGTCGGGTCAAATTTTTACGATTTAAAATCATGGACGAAGTCGAGGAAACACACGAAACCATAACGACGTTTATATTTTTATACGACAAAGAGAAAAATAAACAAACATGCACGATTTGCACAACACCATTAGTTTGCAATATTCACTGCGCGAAACTTGAAATTTATTTTGCACATTTTCCTTCGTTACTTCGCGCCTCTATAATTTTGGCACGATTTCGCAAAAAAAAAAAAATGAAAAAAAATAATAATAAACACCAACCATCACCGAAGTCCAAGCCGATTGGTTTGCGTGTGTGGGAGTACTTGAGCTATTAAAAAAAATAATAATAAGAAGCGGCCCTCTCTTAGATCCTAGATAGCCGATCGCGCCATATGTATGGGGCGTTGCATCCCAAATCGGACAGTTTGAATTTATTTTTTTATTTCCTCAATTTTTTTTTATTTTTTAGTACCCATCAGAAGACCCTTCCTGTTAAATTTTGAAATTTTTTTCATTGCCCGTTCAAAAGATATTGAATTGACAAAAAAATCGCTCTTTTTTTGGTATTTTGGTCATAACTTCTTTGATAATGATCCAAATTAAAAGTTTTTTTTTCAAAATTTTTGTTTTTTTGTGGCTTTTTCAGAAAAAAATACAACAAAAATATTCGACGAGTTTTTGAATGAGTTTTTTGAGTTTTAAACTTTAAATCGCGTTTTTAAAAGTGAGTGTCATTTTTAATTTTTTTTTTTAATTTTTTGCTTTAAACATTTATCTATTCAACAATTTTTAAGACTACTCCGATCGTGGGATTTCCATAACTACTATTTTTTTTTATTTTTGAAATTAATTTTTTTTTTTAAATAAATTATTATGAATAACAATTTTTGTTAGTGTATAGTATTTTTTTCAATATTTAGAATTTATTTTGACGGGTTCTTAAAATTAATAATTAATCGTTAAGTCTGTTTGTGAACAATAATAACAACAGTTTTTATTTATTCACGTATTTTTTTGAAAACCTTTCATATACGATTATTTCCTGAATCAGAATATTCCATTGCCATTGAAAAAGTGTCAAAATTAATTCAAAATGATTAAAAAAATACTATACAGTAACAAAAATTGGTATTCATAATAATTTATGAAAAAAAAAAATTTAATTTTCAAAAATCGAAAAAAAAATAGTTATTGAAATTCCACGATCGAACTAATCTTAAGAATTGTTGAATAGATAGATGTTTAAAGCAAAAAATTGAAAAAAAAAAAAAAAAAAAAAAAAAAAAAATGACTCACTTTTAAAAACGCGATTTAATGTTTAAAACTCAAAAAACTCATTCAAAAACGCCTTGAATATTTTTGTTGTATTTTTTCTGAAAAGGTCATAAAGAAACAAAAATTTTGAAAAAAAAACTTTTAATTTGGACCATTATTAAAGAAGTTATGACCAAAGTACCAAAAATAGCGGTTTTTTTTTTGTTAATTTAATTTCTTTTGAACGGGTAATCAAAAAAATCTCAAAATTCAACAGGAAGGGTTTTTTGATGGATACTCAAAAACCTAAAAAAATTGAGGAAAAAAAAGTTTTTCAAACTGTCCGATTTGGGATGGAACGCCCCATATGTATATTTATCTACATATATACATATATTTTCGTATATTTTTACTATTTACATATACAACACACTTTTCACTCTCTTACTAATTTTACAACGTGTGATTATTCTGCAAACTATGCGCAGTTATGCTGATTAAAATGCTACGCAAGTACAACTAACAAACATTTTAAACAATTGAGGAAGCTTCAGTGAGAAATAATGCACAAAATTATTAAAAAAAAAAAAAAAATGTAAAAAAAATCACAGACAAATAAAATCTCTTTATACAAGATGAAAAACGATTTGGAACCACCAAATTGCAATTTGAAAAAGTTTTTGAATTTTTTATGAATTTCTGAATCAATTATTTCAATTTGTGAAATAAAAATTGTAAATTTTGTGCTGTTTATTTCGTGTTTTTTTTCACACGTTTGAAGACACGCCTTTCGAAAACTCGTGCAATTAATTCTAGAAATTCTCGACACTTCTACAAAACCTCTGAAGCCTCCTTAATCAAGGAGATTAATTAGCGATGACTCATCAACCGTCGCCAATTAACTTTGGATTTTTTTTGTAATTAAGTTCTGCCGAAAAAAAAAATTACATTTTCGTCTGCCGATTTCAAGTAGATAATAGTCAGGAAATAGAGAGAGATTAGATTAGTCACCCTTTTAGACTATCCTCGAATTTTTCATCCCCCTTTTTTTATCTCTCGTAACACGTTTTCGTAATATTAGGAAATTAATTTGAAAAATTAATTCGTTCATTACCAAAAGTGTGTGTTTAATTTTCGTTTTGAAATTTGTCATTTGCTTCGATTTGAATGCATGTCGTTTGCTTCGATGCTGTGAAAAGTAAATCGCACTTTCACCACTGTGCGTAATTTAGGGGATAAATAAGTGTTTTCTTTTATCACTGCACGATAATCATAGATTTTTTCCAGCTGAAAAATGAGAACGAAAAAAAAAAAGTAATTGCACCCCCTTCGCAATATTAATTATTAATTAATTAATTAATTAATTAATTAATTAATTAATTAATGTACGATTCTCGATGTTCGTAATTTGGTATTTTGTACGTCGTTCGTATTCCACCCTCTGTTGTTTTCGTTGAACGTTTGTCGTCGTGTTTGCCAAAATGAGCTCGGCGAAGGGTTGAAATTTGATTTTGAAAAAAAAAAATTCAACTCTTCGCTCGCGTTAGGGATAACTTTTTGGTCTCTCTTTCGTAAACGGAGAAATTCATCAGAGTCACAGTCGAGATTTTGAGGAAAATTTTTAATTTTCAAAAATCGTCAAATTCGGACGATTTAGATTATTTAGAAACAGAGCTGGGCAGTACTTGAAAGTACTCGGTACTTGCAGGTACTTGAAGTACAGTACTTGCAAGTACAAAGTACTTCAAAAGTACTTCAAGTATTGTACTTAGATTTTTCAAGTACTTCATGTACTTGAAGTACTGTACTTGAAAATTTCAAGTACTTTTCTGTACTCGAAGTACTTTTTTCAAGTACAAGTATCAAGTACTTTTGAATGTGTCTTGCTGATGGTTGCATGTGCAATGCCTTTGAATATGGGTCATTCCATGTCAAATCGACCAATATTTGGAATCGACCCCTTTCAATTTCGATGAAATTTGGTCAGAAGTTTTCTTTTATCATAGAACAAAGTTCTAACAAAGGAAAAAAAAAAAAATTTTGTTCGAAAATTCAAAATTTCATCATTTTTTCAAGTTTGTTTTTTAAATATTTCGAAAACTATTATAGTTACGAAAAAATCGTTCTGGGTTCGTCTTAAAGAGTATACTTGGGGCTATGAAAAAAAATATTCCGAAACAAATTTTTGAAAAATGATGAATTTGGAGAATTTTTCAAAATCGTGAAAATCCACGATCAACATTAAATTTTTGGTTTTATTTTTTTTATATAACACCTTTTACTGATATTAAAAGATCCTGAAATTTTCAGAAATGTGTTTTTTTTTTCAAAATATGAATTTTTAGATTTTGGTAAAACTTTTTGTTTACCTCTAAGTCAAGTGAAGTTGATCAATAATGTAATTTTGACTGCTGCAAATTACAAAATTACATGATTGCTCAACTTACAAAAATTCATATTTTGGAAAAAAAAAACACCTTTCTGAAAGTCTTTCAGGATCTTTTCAAATCATTACAAGGTATTTGAAAAATAGAACAAAAAATTCGATGTTAATTGTGGATTTTCACGGTTTAAAAAAATTCAAAATTCTCCATATTCATCATTTTTCAAAATTTTTTGTCGGAATATTTTTTTTTCGTAGCCCCAAGTACATAATCTTCAAGACGAAACAAACGATTTTTCATAACTATCATAGTTTTCAAGATATTTAGAAAAAAAAATTGAAAAATGGTTAAATTTTGGATTTTGCATAACTTTTGAAAAAAAAAAATTTTTTTTCCTTGGTAGAACATGGTTTTATGATAAAACAAAACTTCTGACCAAATTTCATCGAAATTGAAAGCGGTCGATTCCAACTCTTGGTCGATTTGACACGGAATGACTCAAGTACCAGAATTTACGAGACGTACCCGAAAACTAGAAAAGTACTTGATACTGGTACTCGATTTTTTCAAGTACTTGTACTTCAAGTACTCGTTTTGACGAGTACTTGCAAGTAACAAGTACTTTGTACTTGATACTTTAAGTACTTGCAAGTACTTTGCCCAACTCTGTTTAGAAGGATTAAAAAAATATTTGCATTCGATCACACGTCGATTTCTCGTTTACGGAATTTGCCTCTCTCCTCTTCGGATATTTTTCATCCCCTCAAACTTACCGATTCACTTCCTTGTTCATCACATTTTTTTTTCTCTAATCCCCTCTAACACACTTATAACAAAACAAAACTTATTTTCGCATTCGCTCTATCGCTCTCGTTTGGAACATGCACACTCACAATAGAAAGAAAAAAAAATTAACAATAAAATGCAAACAAAATAATATTGGGGTGAAACGAGAGGAGGGACAGTAATGACAGAGATTAATCGTCATCGTCGTAGGTTGTGCTTCACGAAATTGAAGCTTCTGCTACTGGCAATCGAGATAAAGGGCGAGGGCGGTGCCGACAGTAAGATATCGATAAATCCACGCGGTGCCAAGATCGCTGCCAATACTCAGGGATTCTTCATTGCTCAATCAGCCGACGAAGTCAAACGGTAAATATTTCAACTGGGGTCATCAGATTCGTTGTTAATTAATTTTAATCAATTTTTCAATAATGTCACACGCCAATTTTAATTAAATTGCGATATTCATATACTAAAATTTACAGTGGAATATTAATCTTGATACCAATGGCATATTTGAAAGATTAATAATTTCATTTTTTTTGGTAAACTAGTATCAGATATCCTATTATGAATTTTTAAAAAATATAAAAATTAATTAATAAAGAAATAAAATTAATGATATTAAATAAATTAAAATTTCAATTTTACTTGATATGCGATATTTATATGGGGTCATGTCCATGTCAAACCGACCACTTTTTAACCCGACCCCTTTCGATTTGGGTGAAATTTTGTTTTTCGTTTTCCACCCAATTGAAAACATTTTTCAGGAAATTTTCAAATTTTTTTATCCAACCTAAAAGAAAAAGTTTTTTTTTTCAATGGCTATAAAAATTGAGTAATTGGGACGTTTTTTTTGAAAATTTTCGTTTTTGTATTTACTTTCCGAAAAAAATATAAAAAAATTTTAAGATATTAAAATCTATGAAATTTTTCACTTTTTCGAGAAAAATCATCTTTTTATCGAAGTTTGCCATTTTTTACTTATTTTTTCACTCGCAAAATACTTTGATCAATTCCGGAAAAAATGTCGCCCAACCTGGAGCGGCGCTACTTTTTCTTCTATTTTTTGTCGATTTTTTGAAAAAAAATAAATAAATAAAATTTCGGCGATTACCACTTTCAATTTTTTATTTCTTCTCAATTTTTAAAATTCCGAAGTCCTTTATAAGTCCTCAAAAATTTCCAGAGTCGTACTTTGTGGAATAAGACCAATTGAGATTTTTTTTTTCAATCGTTAAAAAAAATAGAAGGAAAAGGATTGCCACTCCAGGTTGGGTGGCATTTTTTCGGAATTGATCAAACCATTTTTTGAGTGAAACAAAAATTAAAAATCGCGAACTTTGATAAAAAGATGATTTTTCTCGAAAAAGTGAAAAATTTCATAGATTTTAATATCTTAAAATGTGTTTGTATTTTTTTTTCGGATAGTAGATTCAAAAACAAATATTTAAAAAAAAACGTCACAATTAGTCAATTTTTGAAGAAATTTTAGTCATTTTAAAAAAAAGCTTTTTCTTTTGGGTTGGATAAAAAAATTTGAAAACTTTCTGAAAAATGTTTTTAATCGGATGGAAAAGGAAAACAAAATTTCAGCCAAATCGAAAGGGGTCAGGTTTAAAAGTTGTCGATTTGTCATATGTATATTAGATTTATGGTGAAATATTAATTTTAATATTTATGGTATATTTGGAAGATTAATAATTTCATTTATTTTTTTGTAAACTATAATTAGAAACCTCATTATAAATTTTTAAAAATACAAAAATTGATTAACTAAATAAAAAAAATAGATTTAATAAAATAAGTAAATTAATAAAATAAAGTAATTAATTATTATTAATCGTTCATTATGACTAAGTGTCAATTTTAATTAAAATGCGAAATTTATATATTAAAATTTATGGTAGAATACTAATTTTAATATTAATGATCTATTTGAAAGATTGATAATGTAATTTTTTTCTAAACTAGAATAAGATACCTTATAATGAATTTTTTAAAAATATAAAAATTTGGTATTGATCATCTAATTTTAAGAAACTTATTTGACAATCGATAATACACAGTACAATATCCTTTTTAAAAAAATTAATACATATATTTTCCTTGAAATAATTTTTTTCAATCGATCAAGCAACTTCGAAAATTTTGATGATTCATTCTTTACTCAAAATTTTGGAATATATTTTTCGACAGGACTCGATTGTTTTTGATCAAGAAAAAAACTTTCAAAAATAAATATAAAAATTAATGAAATATTTTGAGTCTTTGAGGAGATGATTATTCCACGTCACGCTCCCAAATCAACAGAATACATTCCTTTTCACCGAATTTTCAATTCTCACTTTTTCGAGCCAACCTCTTCAACAACCGATCCTTGATGAATGCAATTTTTTTTCCTTTCAGAGCGTGGTTTTACTGCAAAGCATGCCACGAGGACATCAAGGACGAGACTCTGATCAAGAAGTGCAAGTGCAAAAACTGTAAGTCATTAAATCTGATATTTCCCAGAAAGAAAAAAAAATAACCATCAAAAGCAAAAAAAAAAGCAAAACCAAGCCGAGATTCCATATACAACAAAATAGTTGCCGAAAAAAAGTCTACTAATCACTAACATATATTTATGATTCTGATTATCTTATTCGTATTTTTCTTCCAAAGATTCTAGTTTCATGTGCGACGGGCCCAAAAAAAAAAAATCGTATCGCGCTCGACACACGAACGTGTCTTTTGCGAGTCACGTGGCGATGCATTTGTGGTTCATAGGATAGAGAAAAAAAACATTTTGAAATCATCATTAAGTTTTGCCCTTTTCCCCATCAATTTGGGTCCCATTTTCCATCCGATTTTCCATCAGTCCCTCGACGTATGTTTTTTTTTCCCCCACTTTTCGACATTCACCGAGTGACAAGGTCATCCAGAGGTCATTCAAGGTCATTCAAGGTCATTCGAGGATCATGCGCCTCGCTGAGGGCGGTTCATCGTTCCCCGGACATCTTTTTTTTTCATTTATTCCTCATCTTTTTGGCCCATTTTTTGTTTCATCGATTTTTCCCTCCGATCGATGCAATTATCTTCTTTCCCAACGGGTCACATTTTTTCATCCCTTCACCATTTCCATCCATCGCGAAAAATTTTTCATACTTCCGTAAAAAAAATTATTCCCGTGAAAAAAAAAAACAAAAAATGATTATTGGAGATTTGACAGTGACGAAATTGTGATATATTATCTAGTGGGTCAGCAGCAACGTTCCTGGGGCCGGGACTTAGGTAACGTCTCTCTCCAAACTCGCTCGCTTTTGCTCTTTCTAAAGAAAAAAAAATCTCTCTTACATTTTATATCTCTTACCTCTGTCGTCTGACGTTCTTTGATATACAATTTTTTTTTCCTTTTTTTTTTACTACGAAGACTCTTGAAACCTCTGTCTCTGTCTCAACCCCTCTATTTGCGACCCTTTTGTTCACCAAAAATCTCAACATTTATCCCAAAGTCTGCTGCAACATTTCTTCATATTTCTTCGCTCTATATATCTTTTATATATATATATATATATTTATCTTTCTCTCTGTCTGTACACTGTCTTGTTTTGGAACTACACTGTCTCGCTGCCTCAAAACAAAGAAAAAATGAAAAACGTCTCTGCGGCTTCGAATAATGTCCTCTTGTTTTCGTCCTCAAAATGGTGGATGATTGTGCATACCCCCCCCCCCCCCCCCCTTTTTATTTACAATTTCCCACGTGAACAACGAAAATCGGCGTCGATACTTCATTTTTTACATGGAATCAAGCTCATGACCTTCGAATTATTATTATTATCGTTACTGTTATTGTTGATATTATTATTTCAAAATTTTTCGAATTATTTTGATATATTCTGTTTGAAAAATGACGTATCGCTAATTTTGAAAATCCTTGACTCACGAAAGTCTTCGAAAATGAAATGGAAAAAAACACCCCTTTCAACGACCCCGATAGATTCTTTAAAGTCAGTTTGGGAATGTCCACCTGCCCTCAAGGAAAAGAGATATATCGATGAATATATTCGAGATACACACTGAGAAAAAAAATGTTTGAATCAACTAAATCTGTCATTCAATACGTCCAAACGAATATTTAGTTGGCACAATTCAATATTTTTTTGCCTGAATAATATTTTAGTTGACCGAAGCGCATAAATATTCAAATAATTTTATTGAATATTTATGCGCTTCGATTAACCAAAATATTATTCAGGCAAAAAAATATTGAATTGTACCAACTAAATATTCGTTTGGACGTATTGAATGACAGATTTAGTTGATTCAAACATTTTTTTTTCTCAGTGCAGTAATTTTCGTCGTTTATATATCAGGAATTTGAAATATATCTTAGATATATCTGAGATTCGTCCTTGTTCGGATTATTTGAGAAAAATTTGGAGCTGAACAAAAAGTTTCACTGCTCTTTTGAAAATGAAGATATTTCAATTTAACAAGCGGCCTTCCAAAGGGGACATATTCAGATTTATTTCGTTTTTTACACAACATTTTTTTTATTTTTTTTCAGCCCGGTACGATTTTTGAAACATGGGCGTTGTTTGGCTTTTTTTTGGCGTTGGAATTTTGGCGCACGACTCATGAATTTTTTTAAAAACTGTTTTTCGCATGAAAAACTTGTAGGGGGGAGTATAAACTTCAATTTCGTTTTTTAAAAAGGTTCGTACGATGCTTTTTTCCCAAAAATATTCATTTTTTTGCAAAAAACGACCATTTTTATGAAATGGCGCGTAGCTCTAAAACTACTGGGTTTTCGTGAAATCATTAAGAGGGTAAAAAGATGCATACAGATATTCTGGATTTAATTAAATTTTTTCAGAATTTTTTTCGAAATTTTTTTTTTTCAAAAATTTTTCCTGTCAACCAGATATTTTTTGATCTTGAACAATCGGGTCTCTTACCTCATCAACACGGGTTTCTCGATAAAAAAGCCGTGTAGATAAGCTTTTTCAATGAGAAAGCCATGTAGATGAGGCAAGAGTCCCGATTGCTTAAGATAAAAAAGTATCTCGTTGAAAGGAAAAATTTTCGAAAAAAAATTTGAAAAAAAATTCTAAAAAAATCTCATTGAATGCAAAATGATTGTATACAACTTTTTATCCTCTTAGTGATTTCACAAAAACCCAGCAGTTTAAGAGTTACGCTACATTTTATAAATATGGTCGTTTTTGCGAAAAATTGAATATTATTTCACTCCGTGCGTAAAGTGCCCACTTTACGTACACTTCCCTTCGCTGCGCGTGCGTAAAGTGGGCACTTTACGTACTCATGCAATAACATTTTGTAATGTACTATTTTTGCGAAAAAAATCGTACGAAACTTTTTTTTGAAGATTTGCATGTGTCGTGCGTCGAAATTTCAACACAAAAAAAAAGCCAAAAAACGACCATGTTCCAAAGAATGTACCGGGTTCAAAAAAATCGAAATTTCTTTTTAGATAAAGCCAAATGGAGCTGAATACAGGATGTTAAGCAATTAGATAACCTGACTGGATTCGCCGTGTAGAGCGCATCAAGATAAAAAATTTCCTTTTTTTTTTTAATTTGTACGATAAAAATTGGCTGAGTTATCAATGTTTTTAAAGTTCACCAATGACGGCTAGAATCTAGGAGAAATGTCGCTGGTGGGGGGTTTTTACGCCACGCCCACCGTTATCCCCACCACGTGGCTCACCAGTAGCGCTGCTCCTAGATTCTGGCCGTCATTGGTCAGCTTAAAACATCAATAACTAAGCCAATTTTTGTCGTATGACAATTTTAAAAAAAGCTAAATTTTCGTCTTGGCGCGCTCTACATGGTGAACCTAGTCAGGTTATCTACTTACTTAACACCCTGTATGTCCTTTTTGAAACGCCGCTCATTGAATCGAAGTATCTCGCGTTCAACAATTAATTCGGACATTTTTCGTCGAAAATATATCCGATATATCGACAATATATCTTTTATCCGTCTGGCATATACCTTTTTTTCGTGGGGATTACACCTGACGAGAAACAATATAGCCTGCACTTCTTACATAGTATGTCCCCCTTGAAAAGAAAATCCGGCTTGCAATGCATGTAATAGCTCAGGGTTTTGGGGCCCCTTAAAATCCAGCCCTTACCCTCTTTTCTCTCTCTCTCTGTCTCTCTCTTTCTCTCTCTCTCTCTCTCTCTCTCTGTCCATTCGTCCATCTCTATACTCTAAACCCCTTTTCGATATAATATCTCTGTAACAGCTTCACTATTCGATTTTGGCATCTGTGTGAAATTAATAATTATGCTGCGTCATTGATGAAGCTATCTCTAATTGTCTCTCATCAATCCTGGCATCTCTCTCTCGTGTACGTCACTGTTTTGTTTATCACACAAAAAAACGATTTTCTGGTACTTGGTCCTGAAAAGCAAAAAAATGGCTTTCGTGTCGTTCGTATCTGCTCGATGAAAAAAAAACGTCGCTGGAGCCTCGACGTAGATATATATATTTTTCTTTTCCGCCAGAGAAAGAAAAAACTTCAAAGGACGAGATAGTCCTGCGAGAGGTAAAATTTTCCACACTTCCTCAACTATCCTCATTTCCTTCGGTATTCCATTATCTTCTGACCCTGTCTTCGTACGCACGAAATTATCTTGATGGAAATTACCCCGGACCCAAAACAGTCGACGACCAACACTTTTCTCATTTATTTCAATGTCTCCCTGTTTCCCGTCACACTCGACACTGTTTAACAAATGAAAAACTCATGATCCACTCAACATCATTTCGGGCCTCGATAGTCCATCGAACGAGGATGAAATATATCGATTTCAATTGAATCAATTAACGGGGTATATTTATCTAGAAAAAAAAGAACCAAGAAATTAAAAAAAAAAAAAAAAACCATGGCCACTGGCAAATTTGGCAATGCCAACTCTCCGTCTGAAACGGTCCATTTAAGATCTAAAAACCAAATGGGTTATTCGAATTTTCGTCGATTTTCAAAATTATTTGCTTCAAGGGGGAACTGTGACGGGGCTAAAAATAGCCGATTTTCGAATTTTTTTTTTTTTTAGTAAGTTGCCATGATTATTTGAGGATCAGACAAAAAGCAATTTATTGAGTATATATTTAATTATATTTATTTAAAAAATTAAAGTTATTTCCATGAGAGTAAATGACGTAATAAAAAAATGACTCTTCCTGGTAGCAGCGATACAGCAATGAAGAATCATCTGAAATCAAAAACCCAAAAAAAATTTCAATCTACACAACAGTGACTGTCGTTAAGCCTAGCCATTTTTTTTAAATATTTTTTTTCACGAAATGGGGCTGATTTGATGTTTTTTTCTTTTTTTGACCGTTCTTTTCATTTTCAAAAGGTCTTAAAAAAATAGTAATTTTCAAAATTTTAAGTTGAAAATATATTTACATATTTTTGAATGTATATGGGGCATTCCATCCCAAATTGGACAGTTTGAAAAACTTTTTTTTTATGTCTTCAAATTTTTTTATATTCTTTAGTCCCCATCAAAAGACCCTTGCTGCTAAATTTTGAGATTTTTTCGATTACTCATTCAAAAGACCAAAAAACCGCTCTTTTTTCTGTATTTCGATCATAACTTCTCTAATAATGGTCCAAATTGAAAGTTGAAAAAAAAAAGAATTGTATGGCTTTTTCAGAAAAAAATACAACGAAAATATTCGATGTGTTTTTAAATGAGTTTTTTGAGTTTTAAACTTTAAATTGCGTTTTTAAAACTGAGTGTATATTTTGATTTTTTTGTTTAATTTTTTGTTTTAAACATCTATTCAACAACTTTTGTTTTTTTTTTTGCATTTTTTGTTTTAACATCTATTCAACAACTTTTAAGACTAGTCCGATCGTGGTATTTAGTATAGTATTTTTTTCATTATTTAGAATTTATTTTGACACTTTTTTATAAAACTTTTTTAATATAAAGAAAAATTTTAGTTTTAAAAAATCGAAAAAATAGTAGTTATGGAAATCCCGCGATCAGTCTAGTCTTAAAAGTAGTGGAATAGATACATAGATGTTTAAAACAACATAAAAAAAAAAAATCAAAATATACACTCCCTTTTAAAAACTCGATTTAAAGTTTAAAATTCAAAAAACTCATTTAAAAACACGTTGAATATTTTTGTTGTATATTTTTTCTGAAAAGGCCATAAAAAAACAACAAATTAAAAAAAAACTTTTAATTTGGACCATTATTAAAGAAGTTGTGACCAAAATACCGAAAAAGAGCGGTTTTTTTTGTTAATTCAATATCGTTTGAACGGGCAATCAAAAAAATCTCAAAATTTACCAACAAGGGTCTTTTGATGCGTACTGAAAAATATAAAAATTTGAGGAAATAAAAAAAAAGCTTTTTCAAACTGTCCGATTTGGGATGGAATGCCCCATATACTTTAAGAAAATGGAAAAAACATCGATTTTTTGACCCGTCACAGTGGCGTTCCCCCTTAACTTTTGTTAAGGGGGAACGCCACGCCAAATTTTCAGCATGATTTTTTCGAAAAATTGTTTTCAAAATTGGTGCTCGTGATATTTTGAAAAGTACTTGATGAATTTTTTCCAACTTTACAGGAAATACAATTAGAAACTTCTAAAGCTAATTGACGATTTCATTTTTCAAAAATATATCTTCATTTCTTAATAGTTATGTTGAAAGGACGACTTTTTTTTTATAGATTTTGTGTGCTCCAGTTCCAATTCGTCGCAATTTTTTGCGACGAAGGAACAGGAGGAATTTGAAGGAATATTTCAATGAAACTTTCAGGAAATAAAGCTAAAAAGTTCGACTAAAAATATTTTCGAAAAAATTTTCACCCAGATAGATGCAGCCCCTTAATTGAAGTACAATTGAAATTGATTTGATATTGATTCGTTGATTCAAAAAAAAACTTTCGAGGCTCCAAAACACAACCAAATATGCGAGAAAAAAGGAAGGATCCGAGAGATACTTTTTTTTTAAACCCTGGGCAATCCGCAACGAAAAAACAGGATTTAGCACTTCTGCAGGATTCGAGTAATTTCGTTAATCTTTCTCCTGAGACATTTTCAGGTTTCTTCAAATTATTTTGGTTTTTTTTTTTTCATAGTGAAGAAACAATAATCAACCTACGAAGCGGCCATTTCTGGCGGGGTTGCGATACACTGGTTTTTTTTCTGTCTATTTTTTTCTAATCCTCGTTGGTCAGGAAAATAGAGAGAAATAAAACGAATGACAGCAACGTTTTTCCAGATGTTGGGATGATGATGATGCAGACCGGAATGGTGAAGGGAAACTCTGCATACCGAAGTTACCTTGACGGTACGCCTTGTTTCGTCCGCTCGTTAAATTTTCCTTTTTGAAAAAAAAAAAAAATCCAATTTCCAAAAAAAGCACCAAAATGTTCCACGAATCCACAAAACGAATTTCCACACACCCAGAAAAAAGATCTAGTACATTTTACTAAATCCTAGTCAAGCCAAATAAATTTTTCTAGTTGTAGGCCGGCCTAATACAACTCTATTCATGTCAACGAATTTTTTTTTTTTTTTTTTGAATGACCTACTAGGAAAATATATTGCGATCTAATAAATTTTTATTTAATATTAATAAATCTTATTTCAAACTGAACAAATATGTATTTAAATGAAATTTTTTTTTTTTTTAATATTTACACAATATATATTTTTAAACATTTCAATGTTTGAATGTATAGCTACACATATGAAGTGTACAATTTCGTAAAGCTTCGTCTTTTTCTTTAACAGGAGGGAAAAGAAAAAAGACCTTTTTTATGGGAATCCTTTTCGGGGATTCGACCATCTTGCGTTTTGCCGCAATCTTCAATGTATTAAATATCCATACTCACGTCAGGGCTAGGAAACGCTTGTGTTAAAAATGTTGCCAGCGTTAGTGGCGCCCCAAGCGACTTGGCGGAGTTCTGGGGAACTAACTACACTGGGATATATATCTGTATGCGTAGCTATGTATAGCTATGTATATCGATATATATCCCGGTGTAGTTAGTTCCCCAGAACTCCGCCAAGTCGCTTGGGGCGCCACTAACGCCGGCAAACTTTTCTCCATAAGCGTTTCCTAGCCCTGTCCATACTGAAAAATAAGGATATCAAACATAGACGAGCTTGGAAAGGATATAGGCGTCGAGAGGCAGGTTCGCTTGTGCGAGAGGTAGCCACCTGGCGGATTTTTGGGGTACTGACAAATCTGCAGATATGATCGGGTGAGATTACGGGTGAATAGGTATTCAGTAACAACGAATAGAATTTTTCTTCAACGCCTGTTTCTCGATGACAGGGAATTCAAATAAATAAATATAGTGGAAGTAAATATCGCCCAAAATTGGATGAAAAGAAAATTTTCTTTAAAGTAACTAAGAAATAATCAAATAAACGATTATAGTACCTACGACTAGATCTTTTTTCTGGGTGCATTAAAAAAAAAAAATCTCCAGATAATCGTTGCAGTTCGAGATGATCCAAATTTACAAAAATAACAATAACAATAAAAAATTACGCTTAATCGATGCAACCTTAATCGTTGAAAGCTTTTGCCTAGAGCCCAATGGAGATGAGACAAAAAGAAACTAATTTTTAACGATCATAAAAATTTTCAAAAATCTCCATTGTTGAAAAAAAGCTCTATACAGTATTTCCGCTGCTTTGTAACAAAAATCGAGGAAAATATTAATTTTTTACAATCTTTGTTTTGGAATTTAAGAAAAAAAAAGAAAAGGCTGCCGCACTGTCTATATGCAGTTATTGCATCATCGCCGAGCACGCTTTCTGGACGTTCCCTTTTTTTTTTAATTCTTCTATTTTTCTCATTGTCTTTTTGATAATTTCATGTTCTCACGTTTACACTGTGAACAAAATGTGTAACAAACATTCACTAATAACGCATTCGACGATACAGCAAAGGTTGCCAAGTCAAGGGCACGCTTACAAGTGGTTTTTTTTTTATTGACATGATTTTTTTTTCGAATTAATATGACATAAACATTGGTTTAACTGTCGTTTCAGTGTTGCTTTCGTGACTTTATAATGATAAAAAGTTTATGATTGACATATAAATATATTATATATATATATAAACGTTGCTGTAGATTTGGTCGCATATTTTTATGTATATGGGGTATTCCGTGTCAAATTTACAACTTTTAAATCCGACCCCTTCCGATTTGGCGGAAATTTTTTTTTCCATTTCTACCCAATTGAAAACATTTTTCAGTAAATTTTCAAATTTTTTTATCCAACCCAAACGGAAAGGCTTTTTTTTTCTGAAATGACTTCAACTTCTTCAAAAATTGACTAATTGGGACGTGTTTTTTTTTCATTTTTGAATGTACTTTCCGAAAAAAAATACAAAAAAAATTTAATATATTAAAACCTATGACATTTTTCACTTTTTCGAGAAAAATCATCTTTTTATCGAAATTCGGACTTTCAATTTTTTTTTCCACTCAAAAAATACTTTGATCAATTCAGGAAAAAATGCCGCCCAATCTGGAGCGGCATTCCTTTTCCTTCTATTTTTTTTCACTTTTTTGAAAAAAAAAATAAACAAAATTTCGGTGATTACCACTTTAAATTTTTTGTTTCTTCTCAATTTTTTAAATTTCGAGGTCCTTTATAAATCCTCAAAAATTTCCGGAGTGGTACTTTGTGAAATAAGCCCAAATGAGAATTTTTTTTTTCAATCGTTAAAAAAAAATAGAAGGAAAGGGAATGTCACTCCAGGTTGGGCGGCATTATTTCCGGAATTGATCAAAGTATTTTTAGAGTGAAAAAAAAAAAATTTTAATTGAAAAAAGTGAAAAATTTCATAGATTTTGATATCTTATAATTTTCTTTATTTTTTTCGGAAAGTACATTCAAAAATGAAAATTTTCAACAAAAAACGTCCCAATTAGTCAATTTTCGAAGAAGTTATAGTAATTTTAAAAAAAGCTTTGTCTTTTGGGTTTGGATAGACTAATTTGAAAATTTCCTGAAAAATGTTTTTAATTGGATACAAAAGGAAAACGAAATTTCAGCCAAATCGAAACGGATCGAGTTTGAAAGTTGTAAATTTGACATGAAATACCCCATGTATACACACTATATTTATAAATTATTTATAATATACATATCTATGAAGATATTCAGGTAATTGCAAATGTGCTGGCTTTGTCGTTCCTTCTCGCTAACAATTTGAATTTGCTGATGTTTTATTTTTCGACCCGGTGCAATTATTATTACACCAGTTTTCCCAGGATTTTCCCTCACCAAAGTGACTTCAGGATCTCGTAGGAATAAGTAAAAAAAAAATTGTATCATGACTTTGGGGAAGTGAAAAATTTACAAAAAGTGTTAAATTGGTTTTGTAAATTTTCACTGAACCTTTTTTTCAATCGACATTGTGTAATTATTACAATAATTACACAAATATTTTTTTTACTGTTTTTTTTAATTTTTTTTTTATATAGAATAAGTTACCCTTAAGGATGGAGATGTTTTTTGATGCCCAGGGTTTATCCAAAAAATGTGATATATTTCCGTACACTCGATTACACAAGCCCCCAATAATTTTCCTCGACAAATCACGCACCAAAAAAAAAAAAAAAAAATACACAACATCATCCAAGAATAGGAAAACAAACGATGTAAATCAACTTCACGAAACACTCAAGAAAATCATACCGAATGAAGTAACCAAAAAAATGGTCAATTTACGTTATACAGGATTTTAAAAAAATCGTCAGCGCCATTTGCATCGTCGCATCGTGTCACGCTCTGATTTCCCGGATCGTTGTGTTACTTTTCCCAATAGTCTATATAAACATATTTTTCATATATAAATTTTCAAATGTTTCGACGCGTTTTATCATAAGCGTGTGTGTGTGTGTGTAAGTGGGTTTTTTAAATAAATATGTAGCCCTCAAACCCTTTTGACCCTTTCAAAAATCAACGATGAATTATTAATAAAAAAAAACCCTCGCTGTCACACCTCAAAATATTCCAAGCCGATCACACCGGGTCAATTTGACCCGAAGGACTTTTTGGATGGTTGTCGAAAAAAAGTAACTATCCGATTGACTTAAAAAAAATATAGGAATTTAAACATTTCAGTATCCAAAACAATTTTTTTTTTTTTAATATTTACATGGAAAAAAATCATGAAAAGAAAAGATTTTCAAAAATCTGAGTTTTTACTTAAAAAATTGTAGCTCTGCCAGTTTTTAAGATTTTTTGGAAAAATTTCCACGCGATACTCTCAATGTACAGTACTTTAAGAAAAAAAAATACTTCAAACGAGATACTTCAAACTTCCACCATAGGGCCCAGATAGTGAGGGCTCGGGTCAATTTGACCCGCGGCGACCAGCGAGGGCTAAAAATTAAAAAAAAAACCCTACTACAGACAATCGATCACTCCGAATCAATCTATTGCGATGGGAATTCGTCGTTGATTTTAAAAAATCTGATTGTCGTGAAAAAAAACAGTCTTTTACTGGAATTTAGTTGCAGAAAAAAAATTGTGTGAAACTTGAATTTGAATAATTTTTTTTTTGTGGGGAAAAAATATTTTAATAGTATTAAATAATGTTAATATGAGGTAAAATATTTTAATAATATTTTATAATGTACATTACATGAAATATTGAATATAATTTGGACCACTCTTTTGATCTGAAGGAATTAAAAAATGGGGAAAAAAGAACTGTAGCAAAGATCATTCGGAGTCGATTCATTGCGATCTGATTTTTTTTTTTTCGTGAAATAACGCTCATAACTCGATCGATCCGATCAAATCTCCTCATCAATCGATTTCCTTTCTTTTTTGAAAAATGAAAAAAAAAAAAAACAATCGTTTACCGATCTATAGAATCGTTGATCGATGATATCGGATCGATGGAGAAATCTGACGAAAGTAGTAAACACTCTTGAAAGACCTCTTGTTCAGCCCCAGAATCTCTAGGATCGAGTAATACATAATAATTATCAATGTGAAGACTAACAGCTATGGTTCTTCTTCCTTCGGGCAGTGGCCACATTCCGGAAGGGCGTGCGAGCTGTTCAGATGGTTGGAAGAGCAAGTACGTATCCCCCCGAGAGTAGAAAGAAAAAAAAACAAAAAAAATTATTTAAAAAAAATATATATTGTGTCACGTGTTTTTACGTATTTTTGGGATATCTGTATATTCTACTGTTTTCGCAATGAGAAAAGCACTCCGATGCTGTCTCTGACGACGAATCATACATCCGTTGATTGACACACGTTTGAACAGAGTGACACCGATTGAATTGACCTCTGATCTTTGCTCAAAAATTTTCTCGTCAAAATTCATCTATCTTCACACTTTTGCAAATGTAATAGAAATTCAGTTCTAGAAATACAATTCTGGAAATACAATTCCAGTATTCAATTCTAGAAATTCAATTCTAGAAATTCAATTCTAGAAAGTCAATTCTGGAAATTCAATTGTGGAAATTCAATTCTGGAAATTCAATTCTAGAAATTCAATTCTAGAAATTCAATTCTGGAAATTCAATTCTAGAAAGTCAATTCTGGAAATTCAATTCTAGATATTCGAGTCTAGAAATTCAATTCTAGAAAGTCAATTTTAGAAAGTTAATTCTGGAAATTCAATTGTAGAAAGTCAATTCTAAAAATTCAATTCCAAAAATTCAATTCTAGAAATTCAATTCTAGAAAGTCAATTCTGGAAATTCAATTCTAGAAATTCAATTCTAGAAAGTCAATTCTGGAAATTCAATTCTAGAAATTCAATTCTAGAAAATCATTTCTAGAAGTTCAATCCTAGAAAGTCAATTCTAGAAATTCAATTCTAGAAAGTCAATTCAAGAAATTCAATTCTAGAAATTCAATTCTAGACAGTCATTTCTAGAAATTCAATTCTAGAAATTCAATTCTAGAAATTCAATTCTAGAAATTCAATTCTAGAAATTCAATTCTAGAAATTCAATTCTAGAAATTCAATTCTATAAATTCAATTCTATAAATTCAATTCTAGAAATTCAATTCTAGAAATTCAATTCTAGAAATTCAATTCTAGAAATTCAATTCTAGAAATTCAATTCTAGAAATTCAATTCTAGAAATTCAATTCTAGAAATTCAATTCTATAAATTCAATTCTCTCTCATGCGATCAAATGACAATCATCACCGACGATAATTACGATTTGTATTTTACGTCAATATCGAATTTCGAGGTCAATTGATTCACGAGAACTTGCGTTGATCAGCACAAAGTGTTAAAAAAAAAATTGCAGTAATCAATTATTATCTAGCGTAAAACACGAACGATCTGAGTCTTTTGACAATTTGAGTCCATTTGACAATTTTCACAGCTCAATTAACGAATAAAAAACATTGTTTTTTAAAAACGTGAAAACAAAACCTAGCAAAAAAGAGCGAGTGAACGAGTTTTCCCGATTCCCATTTAAATGTCCGAATCGTCCAGTCACACATATATACATAAATACATATTAACGTTATTGTGTCTATATATGTATGTGTGTAATCTATTTATTAAAAAAAAAAATTTGAAAAATATCAATCTCTCACTCTCACTCTCTCTCTCTCTCTCTCTCTCTCTCTCTCTCTCTCTCTCTCTCTCGCTCTCTCTCTCTCTCTCTCTCGTTCCCAGCGTGTAGAACAACGTTGTGTTAGTGTTTGAGTCCTATATTGATGTGGTGTTATTTGATTATATTACATATATAATATCATGCAACTAATACGATATAATATATAATATTATTCTAACTGACTATGTATCGGTGTTCGTGTTGGAATGTAGTTTTTCCGTTTGTCGTTTTATTTTCTTCCACAAAAATTGATAAAGTTTTTTTGCGAGTGTGTCTCGATGGTCATTGTATTGTGGATGAATTGGGATTAACTCGAATGATGAAAATTGAACGAAAAAAAATAGAACAATATCCTTGCCGGTTTACAATTTTTCCAATTTTTTTTTGTTTACTTTCAAAATTTCAAATAATTTTTTCGTTCTCGCGAATCGTGCCTTTTGTTTTTTCGATTCGACACACTTTCATGGACGTTCAATTGTCGCGAGGTTAGATTAGTTGACCCAAGGTTTGAACGAAAAAAAAAAAAAAATAGAACAATATCCTTATCGGTTTACAATTTTTCCATTTTTTTTTCTCAAAATTTCAAATAATTTTTTCGTTCTCGCGGACATTTAATTGTTGCGAGGAACGCGCGAGAAACATCTCTATTATCCGTAAATTCGAATAAAGATCCATGAAAAAATTTGAAAAAAAATTAAGATCTATGTTTTCCAATTACAGTGCAGGGATTCCCCTTTCCCGGTGAAAAATATCGTTTGGAAACGACGGGGCTTTTATTTCAAAAAAATTCAAATTTTTAAATTTAATTTCAATTTCAAGTTCAAAATCAAATAACAAGTTTACCGTTGAAAATCCGTTGAAGTTAATACAAAAATTGACTTAAACGTTTTTAGTTGACTCAAGGTTTAAATTAAATTTAGGTAAATTTTATGTGTTAGGAGAAGTTAATATAAAAATTTACTTAAATTTTCTTAGTTAACCCAAGGTTTAAATTAAATTTTGATGAATTTTATGTACGAGGAGAAGTTAATATCAAAATTTACTTAAATTTTCTTAGTTAACCTAAGGTTTAAATTTAATTTACGTAAATTTTGTGTATTAGGAGAAGTTGATACAAAAAATTACTTAGGCTTTCTTAATTAACCGAAGGTTTATATAAAATTTAGGTAAATTTGATGTATTAGGAGATGTTAATACAAAAATTTACTTAAATTTTCTTAATCAAATGAATGTGATTTTGTTTTTAATTCTCGTATCGCTAGAAAAAATGATTCCAAACGATATTAACCCACTTGCCTTGCCTCTTAATATATAATATATGTATATAAACATGTATAGACACATGTATATAGGGTACCCACATCGATTCGACCTGGGTCTGACTTTTCACCTCTCCGATTTTGTTCGCGATTTTTTGTGATTTTGTACTACCTCTGAAACACACTCTGGATTTTTTTGAGCTTTTTTTGGAGCAATTTGACTTGACTATCATTTTACAAACGAATTATTTTTAGCCTAAACTTAAAATTCTGAAAAAAATCACAAAAATCTCTTTTTTTATATGAAAAATTTTAAGGTTTTCCTTCTGTGTATAATAAGCTTTTTCGAAAAAAAAAATGTTTCAATAAAAGGAAGAATCTGTTTTGAGTGAGCCCTCATCCAAACATTTTATTAAAAACCTTCAATTTATACAAAAATGTTTGGATAACGGCCCACTTAATTCAGGTTCCTGCTTTTAGTAATTTTTTTTTTCAAAAATGCCTTAAAAATTATTGTTAAGTCAAATCGCTCCAAAAAAAATCTCAAAAAATCCAGAGTACATATCAGAGGTAGTATAAAGCCCTAAAAAATCGCGGACAAAATCGAAGAGAATAAAGGGTCATACCTAGGTTGAATCGGTGTGGAATGCCCCATACATACATGAGAAATTTCTAGATTATAGTGGTGACTGTCAATATCGAGCGATGTGTGTGTACATTCCCGAAAGAACGTAATCTCATTTATTTCGATTCACAATCATCAACGAAATGACACGAAAAAAACAAGCTAGGAAAAAAGCTCAAATCCAACAAAAACATCCCTTAAACCGATCGTCTCGACACTTGGAGAACTTTCAAAAATATCAGTTTTTCATCTATCAGAATTCATAACGATTCTCAAAATCGTACGAAAAAATCGACAAATCCATTGTACAGTTTATTCCAATACTTTTTTTTTTTATCAACACAAAGACACTGAGATACTCAATTGACATACAGTCACTTATAAATATATATATATATACACTGCATAGACACGAACGTGAAAAGAAAAACCTTTGAACTAACCGTCTATGTGTCTATGTGCCTGAACCTCTCGTCCTCCAATCGTTCTACGTAGGTGAAGACTTCTCGTACCCAAGTAAGTCAATCGGAGGATATTCTCTTACTTTGATGTAATCGAATATAAATATATATATATAAACATATATATAATGTAAAAGGATGAGAAGCATTATTGATAAATATGTATTTTTTTGGATTAATTTTCATCCCCTACCACATTTTTTCACCCCACCTCATTAAATCGTCTCACGCGTAATACACCGCGACCTCGATTCAAGGAACCTCGATTTGTGAAATTTCCCCCACTATACGCCGAAGCGTAGTGGGAGAAGCGCCAAGCCAATAGCGTCAGGCGGCCGTCAGCCGCCAGCTGCGCAGGGACGATTTTGTGCGTTGTGCGCAGCCGCCATTTCTTGCAAGTGTGATGCGGGGCCGGTCCCGCCGCAGTTCCTTGAATCGAGGTTGCGGTGTACTTTTTTTTTCAAAAATAGCGTAATTACGTAGCGTAGGACACGCGCCATCGTTAATTTGAGAGCAACGCTAACAAGAAGTAAAAAATAAAAATCACGTCGAATATTTTATGTACTTGGCATATATATGAAATATATGCTCGATCGATGAAATATCCTGCAGCCTCAATTTGTGCATTCGTCGGATCCACCATCTGCGATTTATTTCTCACTCAAACCTGCCCTTAATCTTCTTCGCCATGTCTTTCATCACCCTCTCTTTCTCTTCGTCTCTCCTTCTGTGTCTCTCCATCCTTCTCTCTATATCTGTCTATCTCTATTTCTCTATTTCTGTGTTACATTCATTAATGACGTTGTAACAAGCGACGAATTCTCTTCAATATTCGGAATATTGGTGAATGCACAAAATAAATAAATTCACCGCTTTCTATCCAACATACGTCCCTCTGAGCCTCAGCTATTGTAAAATTTTTGCAAGCCACACGAATTCCCATCTCGTCGATTTTTCCAATTTAAAAGAAATATTGCACTCCCCCATCGTCGTCCTCAATGTAACGCTGTAATGACAATGGTCTTTGCACGTAAATCCCCCTTAAGCTTGACTTTGTCTCCCTTTCTCTATCTATTTCTCTCTGTTAGAACGCAAAATCTAATTTTTAAAAGAACACGCATTCGATGTAGTGAATTATAGTAAATGTTAGCAATACTTTTGTGTCAATCTCAAACGAAGAAATCGTAAGTTTAGTAGTTTTTCGTTGCACGCTGTATTTTAGATGACGTTACGATCGAATTGACGATTTTTCGCTTGAAAAATTACATATCTAAAAATGAAAAAATTTCAGGAAAATGAAGTTTCGAAAAATTAATTATTTTCAAAAATTCGATGCAACGTCGTGACTCTGTAGTGATTTTTTTATTTTTTTTTTGCACGAAGCATGTGGTTAGCGAATATTAAAAAAAAGTGTTGGCGGATCTTCTGAAATCGTTTATCAGCAATGATGAGGATTTTTGAAAAATGTCACGATCTTCCTCGTTGCTGATGACGATTTACCTTCAAATGTTTTTCGCGTGAATTTATCGAGCCATTTAATTGCCGCTCGATTGATTGGCGAATATTTTCAAGAGTCTTTATCGAGGACATTGCAAGATTGATGAGAAAATGAATGTATTTAGGAAAAGTAGAAATTGTGAAGAATAAGATTTTTCACGTCGTCGACTCGATAATGACTCTGGGGAGGAAAAATAGAAATTAGGCATTAGGTATTTAGTTAGGGGTAGCTAACATGTGTAGTGGTTTGTTACAGACGACCATCATCCTCCCCCCACCTTCACTCCGCCAGAACTGCCCAAGATGGTTCACGTGAGAGGTACAGTTGCACCTCACTAAATCCATGCTAAACTCTCAAAACTTGTAAATCCCTTATTTTTGATGAATTTTAACGATAAGTTCGAGAATTGACTTTTTGTGACAGAAAAAAATCATATTATTCATAAACTTGCTAATCTGTTTGTAATTTTTTAAAAATACCTTAACTACAATAAAAAAAAAGTAATATATCTGATGACTCGGCTAACTAAAAATCATTGATTGCTTACGGGTCATTCCATGTCAAATCGACCAAGAGTTGGAATCGATCCCTTTCAATTTCGATGAAATTTGGTCAGAAGTTTTCGTTTTGAATAAAATACAGTTCCACCAAAAGAAAAAAAAATGATTTTTTTTTTCGATAGTTATGCAATATTCGAAATTTCACAATTTTTCAAATCTTTCAAGTTTATTTTTTAAATATCTTGAAAACTATTATAGCTACAAAAATCGTTCTGAATTCGAGTATAGTAAGTATAGTATAGTAAGTACTTGGTACTTGGTATAGTAAGTAATTGTAGTAGTACTGGAGGCTACGAAAAAAAAATATATTTATATTACAAAAAATTTTTTTGAAAAATGATGAATTTGGAGAATTTTGAATTATCAAAAATCTTGGAAATCCAAGTTCAATATTTTATTCTTGGTTCAATTTTTTTTATATAATACCTTGTACTGATCTTAAAAGATCCTGAAATTTTCAGGGTGGTCTTCTTGTTTCAAAAATAAAATTTTTTGAATTTTGATAAAAAATTGTTTTTTTTTTAAAATGTCATTAATTGAAATTTTTACTGCTCAAAATTACCGAATTACATGATTGCTCAACTTTACTTAACTTGGAGGAAAAACAAAAAAAAATGTTTTTACCAAAATTTAAAAAATTTTATTTTTGAAACAAGAACACACAATCCTGAAAATTTCAGCATCTTTTGAGATTAGTACAAGGTATTATATAAAAAGAATTGAACCAAACATAAAGTAGGGAACTTGGATTTTCACGATTTTTGAAAATTTGAAATTCTCCAAATTCATCATTTTTCAAAATTTTTGTTCGGAATATCTTTTTTTTCGTAGCCCCAAATATACTCTTCAAAACTAATTCAGAACGATTTTTTGTAACAATCATAGTTTTCGAGATATTTGAAAAATAAACTTGAAAGATTAAAAAAATTGTGAAATTTTAAATATTGAATAACTTTTGAAAATTTTTTTTTAAATTTTTTTTCTTTTGGTAGAACTTTATTTTATTGAAAACGAAAACTTCTGACCAAATTTCATCGAAATTGAAAGGGGTCGATTCCAACTCTTGGTCGATTTGACATGGAATGACCCTTATATATTTTAGAGCTAGCTTTTTTTATTTCTCAACTCTCTGAGCTAGATGAAGAATCTTTTTTTGACTATTTTTGCCGAACTAGATGATAAGTCCTATGCTTTTTGTATCACGAATTATCGGATAATAGCCATTTTTATGGAATAAGGGAAAAATAGAATTACGAATTTCCAGGTGGGAAATTAAATGTCACGCAGCCATTCGATTGATCAAAAATATATATATCTATATTTTATCCAATGCTCGGGTGAATCTCATAGACTCTTGGGAATGTGGTGTACTTTCATTAATCGCATCACACCAAGAGCGATATATGAGGCATTCCACACTATTTCGATCAAAATCTTGCCTTGATGATTTCGTTTTTCCTCTAAATTTTTTACATAAAAAAACACATTGAAAACAAATTTCCCAAATTTTTTCAGAATTTTTCGATCATGCGTTCTTTGGATTTTTTTTTTTTTTTAAAGGAACCTCTTTGTAAAATCTGAAAAAAGTCCGAACAATCTAATAAAATATCACAAAATTTTTGGGCTTTGTTCTGAAATGGAGATTTTAATACTCTGTGTAATTTTTTATTTATTTTACTCATAGAGTATTGAAATCGCCATTTTGGAACAAAGCCAAAAAATTTTGTTTATATTATATGAGGTTATTCTGAATTTCTTCAGATTTTACAAAGTCGTGTCTTAAAAAAAAAATCCAAAAAACGCGTGACCGAAAAATTCTGAAAAAATTTGAGAAACTTTTTTCCAATGTGTTTTTTTATATAAAAAATTTAGAGGAAAATCGAAATCATCGAGGCAAGATTTTGATCGAAATAGCGTGGAAGGCCTCATATATATAATTCAATACATAAATTTGTCCCCTGGGTAAATTGTACATCGTAAGATTAATTACGATATTCGGATAATTGCCCGTATATTGTCTCTAATCGAATGGCTGCCAAGAGAGGAATTATCGCTGTAACACTCGACTAATGGATTTTTATAAATTTTAGGTGAGATTAGTCGCGAACGAGAAGATCCCAATGGTAAGGATTCCTTACTTTCTCAATTTTGTTCTTCACGCATTTTTCGTTTGATTTCCTGCAAGTTGAAGAACTAAGCCGATTCTGAATATCACTTCAAGGTCACTCCTACGATGACCTCATCATTTCTCAAAAGTTCTGCAAAATTTGATGACGTTACATGATTGATTGATTGTTCAATGTTTATTCGTGTTAATTCCAAAAGTATATGAGGTATTCCATACCAAGCCGACCAATCCTTGGACCCGGACATTTTTGATTTTGTTAAAAATTTTCTATTTTTTTGCACGTACTGAATGCAGTCTCTCAGAATTTTTTTAGATTTTTGTCTCAACCCAATTAAACACAATAAATTTTTCAAAATTGTACACAATTTTTTTTTTAATTCTCATAACTTTTTATAAAACAGAGATATCAAAATAAAACAAAAGATCATTTTTTGCCGTGTTAAGTTATAGTTTTATAAAAAAAAATACAAAAAAATATAGATGTTCATTTTCATGTGTTTTTTTTTTTAAGTTTTAAACCCTTTTTATTCTCAACTTGGACCATTTTGTTGATTTTTTTTTTAAATTTTGAAAAAAAAAGGAAATGAAATATGTTATAAGCTGGTAAAGTTGAAGCCAAAAAAAGGGATGTGTGGACACGATTGCAACCCTTCCAGTCATTCGATGCAAAATTTGAAAAAAGATTTTTAATTAAAAATTTGATTTTACCAAAATTCTAGAATATATAACGCCATGAATGAGAATGATAATAAAACAATAAAAATATAAAAAAAACAACAACAGTAAAATAAAAGATGAATAAACAAAAAAAAAAAGAAGTTAGAAAATAAAATAATAATTATCATCATTCGATGTTCAATCAGTCATTGGATATTTTCGAAGTTTTTGGATGATGATTCCATCACAGGAGTAACCTTGAATTGACCCAGAACAGGTTTAGCCTATCTACTCGCGCAGATATGTCAAAAATTTTCGAAAAATAAATCAAATTTTTGAAATCGATTATATAACAATTGAATTTTTTGTATTTTCAGCCATGAGAAATCATCGTAACTCCGTGGGAATGACGACGATAAATTCGACGAAGCAAGTTAACAAAGTAAAGCCGAACGTCAACAGAGCAGCGAGCGACAGTTTGACAAGTCCGAATCAACCGTACAACCAGAGGTATCTAATCGTGGAGGATGCTAAAAAAAAAAAATTAATAATAATCATTTAAACTCGACACTATATGGGGCGTTCCTTCCCAAATCGGACAGTTTGAGAAACTTTTTTTTTTAACTTCCTCAATTTTTTTATATTTTTTAGTACCCATCAAAAGACTCTTCCTGTTAAATTTTGAGATTTTTTTAAATACCCGTTCAAAAGATATTAAATTAACAACAAAACCGCTTTTTTTTGTATTTTGGTCATAACTTCTTAGATAATGATTCAAATTAAAAGTTTTTTTTTCAAAATTTTTGTTTATTTATGGCCTTTTCAGAAAAAAGCACAACAAACATATTCGACGCGTTTTTGAATGAGTTTTTTGGGTTTTAAACTTTAAATCGCGTTTTTGAAAGTGAGTGTCATTTTTTATTTTTTTTTAAATATTTTGTTTTAAACATCTATCTATTCAACAATTTTTAAGACTAGTTCGATCGTGGGATTTCAATAACTATTTTTTTTCAATTTTTGAAAATTCAAATTTTTTTTTCATAAATTATTATGACTTCCAATTTTTGTTACTGTATATAATGTTTTAAAATCATTTTGAATTAATTTTGACACTTTTTAATTATTAACAGATTTTTAAAATTAATAATTAATAGTTGTTATTATTGTTCATAAACAGACTTAACGATTAATTATTAATTTTAAGAACCTGTTTACAATAAAAAAGTGTCAAAATAAATTCTAAAAATTAAAAAAAATAATGCACAGTAACAAAAATTGGTATTCAGAATAATTTATAAAAAAAAAAAAAATTTACTTTTCAAAAATCGAAGAAAATAGTAGTTATGAAAATCTCACAATCGGACTAGTCTTAAAAATTGTTGGATGCTTAAGGCAAAAAATTTAAAAAAAGACACTCACTTTTAAAAACGCGATTTAAAGTTTAAAACTCAAAAAACTCATTCAAAAACTCGCCGAATATTTTTGTTGTATTTTTTTCTGAAAAGGCCATAAAAACAAAAATTTTGAAAAAAAACTTTTCATTTGGATCATTATCAAAGAAGTTATGACCAAAATACCAAAAAAATAGCGTTTTTTTTTGTCAATTTAATATCTTTTGAACGGGTAATCAAAAAAATCTCCAAATTTAACTGGAAGGGTCTTTTGATGGGTACTAAAAAATATAAAAAAATTTAGGAAATGAAGAAAAAGTTTTTTAAATCAGACAGTTTTTTAAACTGTCTGATTTGTGATGGAACGCCCCATATATAATATATATATTTCCATTTTTTTCTTTCATCCTCATTGTTGTCACATTTCTCATCTGTACTAGTGAATGTTTACCCTGAGACTTGTAATTACCAATCTTCTTTTTTCTCTACCATCCTCAGAGTCGTCCGGTAAACAGAATTATTTATACATAGATATTTAAAAAAAAAAAAAAACGAAAACTTTTCGGCACACTGTCCATATTCAGCTATTCTGATCTGTCCGAGCTTTCGTCCAATTTCAGTAAGATCTTTTTGGAAAAGCACTCGAAAAACTATTTTTTTTTTTTTAAAGTAAAATCACCAACGAAACTCGTTTTAGTAATTTGCACCGGTGTAGCCGAACAATATTTCTCTTCCACCGAAGCATGAAACGCCAGAAACAAAAAAAAATCCAATGGAAAAAAAAAGAAATCTCAAAGGTTGCTCCTTTCGCTAAACTGGCGAGATTTTGTTTCAATTGGTACAGAATCGCGGTGACTCTCATTATGATTTCGAGCCCCGCATGAGCAGTGATGATAATAACAGTGATGGAAAAGAGAAAATAGCCGGGGAAACATCGACGTAATTCCGACATACGTTGAAAGTAAATTAAGGTATTAATTTAAAAAAAAAGAAAATCTTTAAGATTTTTTTTCTCAGCCCTTGTATCAGATATGGCTTTAAAACTGTTTTTCCAACATTGTTTAAACCTTCGAAAATACAAAAAAAAATTTATTCCTTATTTTGATTCTTGGAACAATTTATAGAAGGTGCCAAAATAAAAAACGTCCCATAGCCGACATATATCTCAGGACTGGCAAGGCTGAGACAAAAAAAATTACACAACAATTTACCATCGTTAATGAAAAATCGGTAACAACAAAAATTGCGGATGTTTGAAATGAAATTAAAAAAATGAATTTTCTACAATTTATTTCTAATTTATTTTTACGATTTATTTTTACAATTTATTTTTACAATTTATTTTTACGATTTATTTTTACGATTTATTTTTACAATTTATTTTTATAATTTATTTTTACAATTTATTTTTACAATTTATTTTTACAATTTATTTTTACAATTTATTCTTACAATTTATTTTTACCATTTATTTTTACAATTTATTTTTACAATTCATTTTTACAATTTATTTTTACAATTTATTTTTACAATTTATTTTTACAATTTATTTTTACAATTTATTTTTACAATTTATTTTTACAATTTATTTTGACAATTTATTTTTACAATTTATTTTTACAATTCATTTTCACAATTTATTTTTACAATTTATTTTTTCAATTTATTTTTACAATTTATTTTTACAATTTATTTTTACGATTTATTTTTACGATTTATTTTTACAATTTATTTTTACAATTTATTTTTACAATTTATTTTTACAATTTATTTTTACAATTTATTTTTACAATTTATTTTTACAATTTATTTTTACAATTTATTTTTACAATTTATTTTTACAATTTATTTTTACAATTTATTTTTACAATTTATTTTTACAATTTATTTTTACAATTTATTTTTACAATTCATTTTTACAATTTATTTTTACAATTTATTTTTACAATTTATTTTTACAATTTATTTTTACAATTTATTTCTACAATTTATTTTTACAATTTATTTTTACAATTTATTTTTACAATTTATTTCTACAATTTCTTTTTACAATTTATTTTTACAATTTATTTTTACAATTCATTTTTACAATTTATTTTTACAATTTATTGTTACAAATTATTTTTACAATTTATTTTTACAATTTATTTTTACAATTTATTTTTACAATTTATTTTTACAATTTATTTTTACAATTTATTTTTACAATTTATTTTTACAATTTATTTTTACAATTTATTTTTAAAATTTTTTTTCACAATTTATTTTTACAATTTATTTTTACAGTTTATTTTTACAATTCATTTTTACAATTTATTTTTACAATTTATTATTACAATTTATTTTCACAATTCCTTTTTACAATTTATAACTGTCGGCCATGGAAGAAAAAATTTTCGAAGACTTGAATTTGGCGTCCTCTATAAATTATTCAAATAATCAAAATGAAAATTTTTTTTTTTGTCCTTTCGAAGGATGAAACAATGTTGTAAAAATGGATTTCCAGCCAAATCTGATAAAGGAGCTGAGAAAAAAAATCTTAAAGATTTGTTTTTTTTGGCCTTCTGAAGTTGGTACCTTAAAAAAAGAGAAACAAGTTCCCCAATAATTCTAATCAAAGAAGCTCCAATCTTCATCTCGATAGATGCTGCAGCAAAAAAAATTGTCACTACATTCTTGTGCATAATCAATCCATTTGTCAAAAAGTACATGTGTCGAGAGAGATTATAACGAAAAGAAAAAATAGACGTTCATGAGAGACGATGGAAGTTGTTGAAAGGGAAAAAAAGCAAAAACAAAAGAACAAATACTCGATTTTATTTCTCATTTTTCGGAGATCAACGTACGCTCACCTTCTGATTCCAGATCGCAAGAGGAGTCCGCATACGCTGGCTACCATCTCGCCTACGAAGTCAAAAAACTCATGTACGCTTATGCCCTTAACAAATTTGTGTTTTTCTTCTTCTCTTTGTATATTATGTGAGAATTCCGTTTTTCGTTGTTTGCTGTGTACATATTATGGTCCACTTTTGTCAAAAAACAATTTTTCACGCTATCCTCAAACACGTTAAAGAAGCACCACATTGTTCTGCGATACATATTTTTTTCACATACAATTTGACTCGAATTTTTGGTCGTAAAGTGTCAATTATGAATTTCAAAATTTGTAAAATTTGAAATTCTGACGAATTATAGAATAATGTGGATTCGACCTGAGCAGATGTTTAAATAGTTTGTTAAGCAAAAACAGATTTCATCAGCGATTTTTATTTTTTAGTCATCCTCTGCAGCCTTTTCCAATATTGTATTATGTTTATTTCAGACATTTTAGCATCTGCACGTTAAGCCCCCATTATTATTTATTTGAAAATTCAAAAATGTTAGGAATACTAATAATTTTGGTATAAAATTGCGAATTATGAATGTTTTTATTTTATTTTTAAATTCAACTGTTTTTGTTTTACAAAATAAAAAGCATACGAGCTTTCATCCTCAGTAAAATACTAGAAAAAAAATCGACCAAATTTGAGAAATTGAAATTTTAGTGATTCCACGTCAAACCAGCAGGTCGAAAAAATTGATGTCTCTGATCATATTCTCGATATTTTCCTGTCTTCTCTATCATGAGAAAACATTGCTGTTGAATCGCTAGCCCAAAATAAAATTATTTGTACGAGTTATGATTAGTGACTCAAAAAACAACTTTTTTGCTTTTGCGTGTAAATCCGCCGGATTTTGGAATTCAAGAATTTCACTTCGAGAAATCGAAACTGTATTCAAAACCCTTCAAAATGAGCACAAATTAATCTCATTCCGTGCATTTATGACGCAACAATCGTAAAACTACGTTTTTTCGAAAACAAATAATAACTGAAAAACTTCATTTTTTTAGATCTGAAAAAATCATATTAAATCTTTACGACAAAAAATCAATTTAATCTTTTGGAAATCAGTTTCAGCTATTTTGGGACAATAAAATCGATAGTCATTGTTTCAAAAAATTATAAAACAATTTATTTATAATTTTTTGAGATCCATCTTCGTCAAATGACGATAATATGTACGAATAATTGCTTTTTCCGCAACTTTGGATCTAAAGTTGCAAAAAAAGCAATTATTCGTAAATATCATCATCATTTGATGAAGATGGATCTCAAAGAATTGTAAATTAATTGTTTTATAATTTTTTACAATTAAAACAATCGCAATTTTAGACCTAAAGTTGCAGAAAAAGCAATTATTCGCAAATATTATCATCATTTGATGGAGATGAATTTCAAAGAATTGTAAATAAATTGTTTGATATTTTTTTACAATTTAAACAATCGCAATTTTATATCTAAAGTTGCAGAAAAAATAATTATTCGTAAATATTATCATCATTTGATGAAGATGAATCTCAAAGAATTGTAAATAAATTGTTTTCTAATTTTTTACAATTTAAACAATCGCAATTTTAGACCTAAAGTTGCAGAAAAAGCAATTATTCGTAAATATTATCATCATTTGATGGAGATGAATCTCAAAGAATTGTAAATAAATTATTTTATAATTTTTTGAAACAATGACTATCGATTGTATTAACGAAATTTTCAGAAAACCTAAAATCAAAACCTGAATGTCCCAAAATAGCTGAAACAGTTCTAAAAGATGAAATTGATCAATAATTCAAAATCTATTGGTCAGAACTAGTTCAAACTCCAAAGAAATATAGATTTTTTGTCCTAAAAATTCAATAAGATTTTTTCAAATTTAAAAAAAAATAAGGTTTTTCAGTTATTCTTGATTTTCGAAAAAACGTAGTTTCGCGATTGTGACGTCATAAATGCACCAAATGAGGTTAATTTTTACTCATTTTGAAGGGTTTTGAATACAGTTTCGATTTCTCGAAGTGAAATTCTTGAATTCCAAAATCCAGCGGATTTATACGCAAAAGCAAAAAAGTTGTTTTTCGAGTCGTTAAAAGTACGCAATTTTCAAAAAATCATAACTCGTACAAATAATATTATTTTGTACCAGCGATTTAACAGCATTGTTTTCTCAAGATAGAGAACACACGAAAATATCGAGAGTATGATCGGAGACATCGATTTTCTTGACTTGCTGCTTTGACGTGGACTCAAATTTGAATTTCTCAAATTTGGTAGATTTTTTTTCCACTATTTCACTGAGGATGAAAGCTCATTTGCTTTAAATGAAATTAATTAAGTTAAATTTGGTCGAATCCATTTGAAACTCTCCATGCATCGATGACATTAATTTTTATATCAAATTTACGATCATGGATTCGAGTCAATCACTAATTTATACTCTAAAAAAAAGCACCAACAATTTGATGCTATAATGCTTACTAGAAGCAACCACTAACACTTCAGCTGTATCTTTGCTCGCATGCAAGCAGCAATCACTGCTTCATCGTTGGTTTGATTTAAAAAAAAAAAAAAAAAAACCATCACATCAAAGACTTTCCCTCTTTTATTCGTGGGATGCAGCGAGATTGTCGATTTAGCGAACCTTGGTTTTATTCACTGCGCACCAAAGTTAAAGAAAAATAAATTAAATGAATTCCTGCTCCCGAAAGATTCCCCAAATGATTTTTTGTTTTTTTTTTCTTCCTCAATCAAAATTCCTGGACGTGTTTGAATTTATGTTTGAATTTCATGATTGTAGGCCAACAAGTCGAGCTTCGGGTGGTGCGAATGTCAACAACAATGGCGGAGGCCTGCAGATCGGCATCGCCGACGATCAAGCGAAGGACTTTGATTTCGAGAAGACAGAAATGAAGTACGACTCGACGGGGATGTTTCATTGGAGTCCTGCCCGTAATCTCGAAGACTGTATCCTAGATCGAAATCAAGCGGCGATGACGGTGCTAAATGGTCACGTCGTTGTTTGCTTATTCGCCGATCCGGACTCGCCACTTATCGGACTGAGAAACCTTGTCATGCCATTACGAGCTTCCAATTTTCATTACCACGAGCTTAAACACGTAGTCATAGTTGGGTCCGTCGACTACATTCGACGAGAGTGGAAGATGCTGCAGAACCTGCCCAAAATATCCGTGCTCAATGTAAGATGACCTTGATCGACCTTGAAGTCGATGAATCATTGAGAAATCGAACGAGCGCACGTTTCAAGGTCGTTTTTTCTTGTTTAGGGGTCACCGTTGAGTCGAGCGGATCTACGCGCCGTTAATGTAAATCTATGCGACATGTGTTGCATCCTGTCGGCAAAAGTGCCTAGCAACGATGATCCAACCCTCGCCGACAAGGAAGCCATTCTCGCCTCCCTAAACATCAAGGCAATGACCTTCGACGACACGATCGGTGTACTTAGTCAAGTTGGTAGCCCGATCGTACTCCAACGACGCGGTTCAGTTTACGGTGCTAACGTACCAATGATAACCGGTAAATTATCACAGAATCAAACCTTCCATTGTACATGGGGCGTTCCATCCCGAATCGGACAGTTTGAAAAACTTTTTTTTTTTAATTTCCTCAATTTTTTAAATATTTTCTAGTACCCATCAAAAGAACCTTCCTGTTAACTTTTTAGATTTTTTCTATTCGTTCACAAGATATTGAATTTTTAAAAAACCGCTCTTTTTCCGGTTTTTTTGTCATAACTTCTTTAATAATGGTCCAAATTAAGTTTTTTTTTTTTTAACAAAATGTTTGTTTTTTTATGGCCGTACCAATTATCACCGGTGAATTATCATAGAATCAAACCTTCCATCGTATATGGGGCGTTCTATCCCGAATCGGACAGTTTGAAAAACTTTTTTTTTTTAATTTCCTCAATTTTTTAAATATTTTCTAGTACCCATCAAAAGAACCTTCCTGTTAACTTTTTAGATTTTTTCTATTCGTTCACAAGATATTGAATTTTTTAAAAACCGCTCTTTTTCCGGTTTTTTTGTCATAACTTCTTTAATAATGGTTCAAATTAAGTTTTTTTTTTTAACAAAATGTTTGTTTTTTTATGGCCGTACCAATTATCACCGGTGAATTATCATAGAATCAAACATTCCATCGTATATGGGGCGTTCCATCCCGAATCGGACAGTTTGAAAAACTTTGTTTTTTATTTTCCTAAATTTTTTAAATATTTTTTAGTACTTACCAAAAGACGCTTCCTGTTAACTTTTTAGATTTTTTCGATTCGTTCACAAGATATTGAATTTAAAAAAAACCGCTCTTTTTTCGGTTTTTTGGTCATAACTTCTTTAATAATGGTCCAAATTCAGTTTTTTTTTTTAAACAAAATGTTCGTTTTTTTATGCCCGTACCAATCAAACCTTCCATTGTATATGGGGCGTTCCATCCCAAATCGAACAGTTTGAAAAAAAAAATTTTCCTCAATTTTTTTATATTTTTTAATACCCATCAAAAGACTCTTCCTGATGTTAACTTTTTAGACTTTTTCAATTCGTTCACAAGATATTGAATTTAAAGAAAACCGCTCTTTTTTCGGTTTTTTGGTCATAACTTCTTTAATAATGGTCCAAATTAAGTTTTTTTAAAACAAAATGTTTGTTTTTTTATGACCGTACCAATTATCACCGGTGAATTATCATAGAATCAAACCTTCCATCGTAAATGGGGCGTTCCGTCCCAAATCGGATCGTTTGAAAAACTTTTTTTTTTTTTAATTTCCTCAATTTTTTTATATTTTTTAGTACCCATCAAAAGACCCTTCCTGTTAACTTTTTAGATTTTTTCGATTCAGTCACAAGATGTTGAATTTTTTTAAAACCGCTGTTTTTTCGGTTTTTTGGTCAGAACTTCTTTAATTATGATCCAAATTAAGTTTTTTTTAACAAAATGTTTGATTTTTAATGGCTGTGCCAATTATTACCGGTTAATTATCACAGAATCAAACCTTCCATTGTACATTGGGCGTTCCATCCCAAATCGGACAGTTTGAAAAACTTTTTTTTTTTAATTTCCTCAATTTTTAAAATATTTTTGAGTACCCATCAAAAGAAGCTTCCTGTTGACTTTTTAGATTTTTTCGATTCGTTCACAAGATATTGAATTTTTTAAAAACCGCTTTTTTTCGGTTTTTTGGTCATAACTTCTTTAATAATGGTTCAAATTAAGTGTTTTTTTTTCTCGAAAATGTTTGTTTTTTATGACCGTTTTGAAAAAAAATACATAAAAATATTCGACGTGTTTTTGAATAAGTTTTTTGAGTTTTAAACTTTGAATTGTGTTTTCAAAAGTGAGTGCATATTTTGATCTTTTTAAAAAAAATTTGTTTTCAACTTCTATTTATTCAACAATTTTTTAAGACCAGTCCAGTCGTGGGCTTTCCATAATTACTATTTTCTTTCGATTTTTGAAAATTGAAAAAAAAAATTCTGTGAATTATTATGAATACAAATTTTTGTTACTGTATAGTATTTTTTAAATCATTTTTAATTAATTCTGACACAAAAAAATACGTGGATCAATGAAAACTGTTGTTATTATTGTTCATAAACAGACTTAACGGCTAATTATTAATTAAAAGAACTTGTTAACAATAAAAAAAGTGTCAAAATAAATTATAAACAATGAAAAAAAAGACTATCCACTGTATACAATAATAAAAATTGATATTCACAATAATTTACAGAACTTTTTGTTTTTTTTAATTTTCAAAAATCGAAAAACATAGTAATTATGGAAGACCCACGACCGGACAGGTCTCAAAAGTTGTTGAATAAATAGAAGTTGAAAATAAAAAAATTTCAAAAAAATCAAAATATGCACTCACTTTTGAAAACACGATTCAAAGTTTAAAACTCAAAAAACTTATTCAAAAACACGTCGAATATTTTTTTTGTTTTTTTTTCTGCAAAAGCCATAAAAAAACAAAATTTTTGAAAACAAACACTTAATTTGGACCATTATTAAAGAAATTGTAACCAAGAAACCGAAAAAAGAGCGGTTTAAAAAAAAATTTAATATCTTGTGAACGGGTGATCGAAAAAATCTCAAAAATTAACAGGAAGGGTCTTTCGATGAGTACCAAAAAATATAACAAAATTAAGGGAATAAAAAAAAAAGTTTTTCAAATTGTCCGATTTGGGATGAAACGCCCCATATAGTTTAGATAAAGAAATTCGTACCCTGAACTCTGTTCTTTCTCGAAAATAGTGCTAGGTCTTAAATAAAGATCCTGGAATTTTGGTTTTAAAGAATATCTCAGCATTGCTAAAAGTTATTTAATAATCTTCATATCGAGATTTCTAAAATATTAATTTCCATTAAAAACAAGAATTTGAATGACTTTTTTGCAACCTCCGAATTATTGTTTTTCCAAATTGAAATCTCAGAATGTTTATATTAGATCTTTAGAAACTTGATCTTTAGAAAACATTGATTTCCATTAAAAACAAGAATTTGAATGACTTTGTTGCAAACTCCGAATTATTGTTTTTCCAAATTGAAATCTCAGGATATTTATAGTAGATTTTTAGAAACTTGATTTCCCAGGAAATGAAACTAAAGAATTTATTTATTGTCACTCTCGCTCGCATATAATATCATGGCAAATGGGTAAAGTATTTTTTTTTCATGAAAATCGTTTTTATATATTTGTTTTTGTTAAAGAACTCGTGAACGACAGCAACGTGCAGTTCCTCGATCAGGATGACGACGATGATCCGGACACGGAGCTTTATTTGACACAACCGTTTGCCTGTGGCACTGCCTTCGCTGTCAGCGTACTCGATTCTTTAATGTCAACGGTTATTATCTTCATATAATAATATACTATCAACGATGTTCCATGCGAGGGCAGATTTTTCATTCAAGAATACAACAAATTTTCAGACGTACTTCAATCAGAACGCCTTGACCCTCATTCGATCGTTAATCACTGGAGGAGCGACGCCCGAACTTGAATTAATTCTAGCTGAAGGTGCTGGTCTGAGAGGTGGTTACAGGTGAGAAACAGATTTGTGAAAATAGTAATTTAAAAGTAATGCATTACCCATTACTTTAAATAATGTGTATTGGACAAGTTTTCCATTACAAATAAAAAAAAGTAATGTGTAATAGATGCGTGTTCCATTACAAATAAAAAAAGTAATATGTAATGGATGCATGTGCCATGACAAATAAAAAAGTAATGTGTAATAGATGCATGCGCCATTACAAATAAAAAAGTAATGTGTAATGGATGCATGTGCCATTACAAATACAAAAGTAATGTATAATGGATGCGTGTTCCATTACAAATACAAAAAGTAATGTTTAATGTATGCATGTTCCATTACAAATAAAAAAGTAATGTGTAATGGATGCATGTGCCATTACAAATACAAAGGTAATGTGTAATGGAAGCGTGTACCATTACAAATAAAAAAAAGTAATGTTTAATGTATGCATGTTCCATTACAAATAAAAAAGTAATGTGTAATGTATGCATGTTCCATTACAAATAAAAAAAATAATGCGTAGTGGATGCATGTCCCATTACAAATAAAAAAAGTTATGTGCAATGGATGCATGTGCCATTACAAATATAAAAAGTAATGTGTAATGTATGCATGTTCCAGTACAAATAAAAAAAGTAATGTGTAATGTATGCATGTTCCATTACAAATAAATAAAGTAATGTGTAATGGATGCATGGTCCATTAAAAATAAAAAAAGTAATGTGTAATGAATGCATGTGCCATTACAAATAAAAAAAGTAATTTGCAGTGAAGAATATTCCATTACAAATACTGTTCATCGTTAAATATTAAGTACGAAAATGTACTCAACCCCAAAAATTCTCCAACTTTATATTGAACTTGCTTTTACAGGCTGTTACCCATAATTGTAAGCAATCTAATAAAAATTACAAGTCACTGATACAAAATTTGTCGCTTTATTGAATCCCTAAGTAATGTACATGTTCTTTTTTTTTTAACTTTATGGATCATTTGTGATAATTGTGGATAAACTTTTAGTGAGCGAAATAAAATAATACGACAGTAATGTGCAAGTTTCTAATTTTTCTATTCGTAATGGAATATTCTCCACTGCAAATGACTTTTTTTTTTAAATTGTAATTTGTAATGGAACGTACAAACATTACACATTACTTATTTATTTGTAATAGAACACGCATGCATTGCACATTACTTTTTTTATTTGTAATGGCACATGCATCCATTACACATTACTTTTTTATTTGTAATGGGACATGCATCCATTACACTTACCTTTTTTTTATTTGTAATGGAACACGCATCCATTACACATTACTTTTTATATTTGTAATGGCACATGCATCCATTACACATTACTTTTTTTATTTGTAATGGAACATCCATCTATTACACATTACTTTTTATATTTTTAATGGCATATGCATCCATTACACATTACTTTTTATATTTGTAATGGCACATGCATCCATTACACATTACTTTTTATATTTGTAATGGCACATGTATCCATTACACATTACTTTTTTTATTTGTAATGGAACATGCATCCATTACACATTACTTTTTTTCTTTTTAATGGGACATGCATCCATTGCACATTACTTTTTTTATTTGTAATGGTACTCGCATTCATTACAGATTACTTTTGTATTTTGTAATGGTATACTTATCAGGGGTTGCGAGCGAAACGTTTTGCTCGATCGGGGATTTAATCCTTGAGCGAGCACATTGCAGGTATACGAAGGGTAGCTCGTATCGCGAGAGGAACTTTATGGTATACCGGGACGATCGAATCGGAGAGGGAGCGCAAAGAGACTCAGGTAGTTTCCCTCTCCTCGCGAGTCGAGGAGACATTTATTTTTGGGGATCGTATCGCGAGCGAGTAAATAGTTCTCGGACGAGGTTTCCATCCTATCGCGAGTTATTGGGTGTCTCGAGTCCGTCGGATCGATCCTATGAGGATCGAAACGTCCGAGAACTCTTCCAGTAAAACTCGCCGAGGATCAAAACCTCGAGCGACGCAAAAGGGTTTCGATCTTTACCTGGCCCGATCTCGTTGGGCATAGGATGTTTCCCTCTTTGTTTTGCGTTACATTATATATGTACGATCTTGACAATTGGATGAAATATTGAAACGGCATTTTTACATGAAATAATAAAACATTGAACTTCAAAAAAATTGTTAGTGCAAAAATCTCATAGATTACATATTATGATTAATGTAATCTTTTCAATGGAAACGTATTTTTTTTAAATATTCTACTATTGAAATGACGATTGTTTTTGAACGCTTCATTTTCGTTTGTGCATGCAACCGTTAATAGTTAATTACGTTGCAACAATCTTTTTTTTTTATTTTAAGCCGACAGTTATTTTTTCATCTTTGAATTCTTGGGAAACAGGAGTATTGAAATACAAATTTTTGTTAACATGATTAATGTTTGCGAATTGCCGTAATTTATTTCCGTTAATTTCGTTGTTTTTCTAAATTATCATTTCCTGTTATTCTTTTATTCGCATTTTTGCTTGACAATTATCACGAGTGATGAATGTAACGAAAAATTATGATACATACAGTCGATAGGTAAGCACTAACGCAAGCCGGGCTTTCGTAAACCGGATCAACAAATAATAACATATATCTATGAATATATATGTGGCATTCCACGGTATTTCGATCAAAATCTTACATTGATGATTTCGATTTTCCTCTAAACTTTTTATATAAATAAGGACATTCAAAAAAATTTCCCAAATTTTTTCAGAATTTTTCAGCCACGCGTTTTTTGGATTGATTTATTTATTTTTTTAAACAAAAGCGACAACTTTGTGAAATCTGAAAAAATGCCGAAAAATCTAAAAAAATATAACAAATTTTTTGGGGTTTGTTCCATAACGGAGATTTCAATACTCTATGAGTCAAATTCAAAAAATTAAAAAAAAAAGTTGACTCATAGAGTTTTGAAATCTCCATTTTGGAACAAAGCCCAAAAATTTTGTTATATTTTATTAGATTATTTTTTATTTTTAAAGTCCTTATTTATATAAAAAATTAAGAGGAAAATCAAAATCATGAAGGTAAGATTTTGATCGAAATACCGTGGAATGCCACATATATTTATATAATATATATATATAATGCATTCCGTGCGATTTCGAACGGTCAAAAAGTTGTCCACTCTAAAAAATTGACATTTTGTCAAATTATTTAATTATATGAAAAAGGGTAGTGTACATTTTTTCAAAATTTTGGGATCGCATTTTTTTGAGTTTTTGAGAATTTCATAATTGTCTGAGTACCGTTATATCTTGAAACTCTATATCTATATACATATATATCCATCATATGTACACCCCGTGATAATATATATAGGTATAGACATTGTAGCGATGACCGTACGGAGAGCAAAATTCAGGTAAGGATCGAAACCGCTCGACTCTCGACGAGTTTTGCTCCTCGAAGAGTTATACTCCATCGAGCCTATGCGCATTCGATCCTCGGCGATCGACCCGTTCAATGAGTTCCGACGGGAGATCCCATTGACTCAGTATACCTATATATCTGTATACGTATATATTAGACTGATTCGCGAAATTAGATTTTTTTTTTTTTTTTTTAATCTTTGGTTAAATACTTTCGGGGAAGTGAAAAAGATGCCTGTTGAAAGCAGAGCTCTGGATATTGATATATTTAGAAGTCCCTCGTAGCGAATTTATATTTTAGATTTAAATGACACAGGAAAAATAAATTCAAACTTTGAAATTTTTTACCTCGACTTCGTGTGAACTACTGTTGGTCGTTTCTTTAAAAATTAGGTTATTTACGATAATGCAATTCAAACTTTTTTTTCAAGAAAGATTTCACAATATTTAGTAATAAGTTTTAACATTTTTCCGGAAACTAAAAAAAGGGAAATTTACTCAAAATTTAATTTTAACTTTGCATAACTTTCGAAGGAGTGAGTTTTTCAAAAAATCTTGTGAGACCTTTTTTGTAAAGCGTTCCATTCCCTATAAGAATATGTATCGCAGATTTCGGTACAGGGAATTGAAGTCGAGGTATGACATTTCAAAGTATAAACATTTTTTTTCCTGTATTATTTAAATGGAAATTCGTGATGAGAGATCTCAAAATATTAATATTAAGATCTCTGCTTATATACGTATATATACGCCCGTTCATTCCTGTACGCCCCGTGTTAATGTATATAGGTATAGGTATAGTAATGATGACCATACGGAGAGCAAAATTCAGGTAAGGATCGAAACGTCTCGCCTCGTGAGAGGTTTCGATCCTCAGGCTTAGTATACCTATATATATCTCTGTCTCGCTCCCTCGCTCTATATCTCTCTCTCTATATCTATATACATATATATCCACGCTTATTCCTGTACACCCCGTGATAATATATATAGGTATAGACATTGTAGCGATGACCGTACGGAGAGCAAAATTCAGGTAAGGATCGAAACCGCTCGACTCTCGACGAGTTTTACTCCTCGAGGAGTTATACTCCATCGAGCCCGTGCGCATTCGATCCTCGATGATCAACACGTTCAATGAGTTCCGACGGGGGATCCCATTGACTCAGTATATCTATATATATCTCTCTGTATACGTATATATTAGACTGATTCACGAAATTAGATTTTTTTTTTTAAATCTCCGATTAAATACTTTCGGGGAAGTGAAGAAGATGCCTGTTGGAAGCAGAGCTCCGAATGTTGATATATTTAGAAGTCCCTCGTCTCTGTACCAAAATTTGTGATACATATCCTTACAGGGAATGGAACTCTTTACAAAAAAGGTCCCCCAAGATTTTTTGAAAACTCACTCCTTCGAAAGTTATGCAAAGTTAAAATTAAATTTTGCGTATATTTCCCTTTTTTTAGTTTCCGGAAAAATGTTGAAACTTATTACTAAATATTGTGAAATCTTTCTTGAAAAAAAAGTTTAAATTGCATTATCGTAAATAACCTAATTTTTAAAGAAACGACCAACAGTAGTTCACACGAAGTCAAGGTAAAAAATTTCAAAGTTTGAATTTTTTTTTCCTGTGTCATTTAAATCTAAAATATAAATTCGCTACGAGGGACTTCTAAATATATCAATATTCAGAGCTCTGCTTTCAACAGGCATCTTTTTCACTTCCCCGAAAGTATTTAATCAAAGATTTCGAAAAAAAAAAAATCTAATTTCGTGAATCAGTCTAATATATACGTATACAGAGAGATATATATAGGTATACTGAGTCAATGGGATCTCCCGTCGGAACTCATTGAACGGGTCGATCGCCGAGGATCGAATGCGCATGGGCTCGATGGAGTATAACTCCTCGAGGAGCAAAACTCGTCGAGAGTCGAGCGGTTTCGATCCTTACCTGAATTTTGCTCTCCACACGGTCATCGCTACAATGTCTATACCTATATATATTATCACGGGGTGTACAGGAATGAGCGTGGATATATATGTATATAGATATAGAGAGAGAGATATAGAGCGAGGGAGCGAGACAGAGATATATATAGGTATACTAAGCCTGAGGATCGAAACCTCTCACGAGGCGAGACGTTTCGATCCTTACCTGAATTTTGCTCTCCGTATGGTCATCATTACTTTACCTATACCTATATACATTAACACGGGGCGTACAGGAATGAACGGGCGTATATATACATATATAAGCAGCGATCTCAATATTAATATTTTGAGATCTCTCATCCCGAATTTCCATTTAAATAATACAGGAAAAAAAATGTTTATACTTTGAAATGTCATACCTCGACTTCACGTCCTTGTACCAAAATCTGCGATACGTATTCTTATAGGGAATGGAACGCTTTACAAAAAAGGTCTCCCAAGATTTTTTTGAAAAACTCACTCCTTCGAAAGTTATGCAAAGTTAAAATTAAATTTAGAGGACATTTCCCTTTTTTTTAGTTTCCGGAAAAATGTTAAAATTTATTACTAAACATTGTGAAATCTTTCTTGAAAAAAGAGTTTGAATTCCATTATCGTAAATAACCTAATTTTTAAAGAAATGACCAACAGTAGTTCACACAAAGTCGAGGTAAAAAATTTCAAAGTTTCAATTTTTTTTTCCTGTGTCATTTAAATCTAAAATATAAATTCGCTACGAGGGACTTCTAAATATATCAATATTCAGAGCTCTGCTTTCAACAGGCATCTTTTTCACGTCCCCGGAAGTATTTAATCAAAGATTTCAAAAAAAAAAAAAAATCCAATTTCGTGAATCAGTCTAATATATACGTATACAGAGAGATATATATAGGTATACTGAGTCAATGGGATCTCCCGTCGGAACTCATTGAACGGGTCGATCGCCGAGGATCGAATGCGCACGGGCTCGATGGAGTATAACTCCTCGAGGAGTAAAACTCGTCGAGAGTCAAGCGGTTTCGATCCTTACCTGAATTTTGCTCTCCGTACGGTCATCGCTACAATGTCTATACCTATATATATTATCACGGGGTGTACAGGAATAAGCGTGGATATATATGTATATAGATATAGAGAGAGAGATATAGAGCGAGGGAGCGAGACAGAGATATATATAGGTATACTAAGTCTGAGGATCAAAACCTCTCACGAGGCGAGACGTTTCGATCCTTATCAGAATTTTGCTCTCCGTATGGTCACCGTTACTATGCTTTTAAAACATGAGACTATTTTTGTAATTTGCAATCTCCAATTAATTACCTTCAGGGAAGTAAAAAAAGATTCCTGTCTAAAGCAGAGCTCTGAATATTAATATTTAGAGGTCTCTCGTCGCAAATTCATTTTTTATATTTAAATGACACAGGAAAAAAAAGTCAACCTTTGAAATTTTTCACCTCGGCTTCAAGTCAATACACCAAAACGAGCGATGCATGTTCTTGTAGGGAATTGAATGCTCTATACAAAACGTTTCTCATGATTTTTCGATAAACACTCTCCTTCAAAAGTTATTCACGGTCTAATATATATGTATATTAGACTGTGAATATGTGTTAACTACTGTTGGCCATTTCTTTAAAAATTAGGTTATTTATGATAATGCAATTTGAACGTTTTTTGAAAGAAAGATTTCACGATATTTAGTAATAAGCTTTAACATTTTTCCGGAAACTAAAAATAAAACGAAAATTTATTCTAAATTTAATTTTACCTTTGAACAATTTTCAAAGGAGTGAGTTTCTTCAAAAATTTCTAAACATTTTCAAACAAATTTTCCAAAATTTTTTAAATTTTATTTTCTTTTATAAATTTAAACGTTGTTTGCGATAAAATCGTGAAAAAAGCTCAAAAAAACATTTTCTCATTTTAATGGTGATAACGAAGTGTTTAGGGGCAATAAACATGATTCTTCAATTTTTTTCAAAAATTCGATTGCTTGAAACTTGAAACAAAAAAAAACATTCGATAGATCAAATTGAAACTTAACAGTGTCTTTGTGGGTATGTTGAGCTGTAAACGTTACGCTTAACATTAGTCGTTTTATCAATATTTTTAATTTTGCCTTTAATTTGCAAAAAAAAACAATAAATAGCCTTTTTTCTCCTGTTCTTTCAAATTCATGGCAAGAATGGGAAAATTGTTTTTTTCAAAAAACTATTGACAATTTTTCAGAGCATTAACTTAAGTTTGTGAGACGCTCCTTCTGATTGATGTGCGATCATTGGTTGCTGAGATATCAATGGTTGAATACAAAAGGATCTTCTTTCATTAAAAGTTCAATATCTCAGCAAAAAATGGTCACAGCGAGGACTCAACAAAAAGCAAATTGAAGTTAAATAAACAAGCTATTCGGTTCATGTAATAGTTTAGCTGGAAAAAATTTTACCAAGTAACTGCACAAAAAAAAAGATTGGTTTGTCTTACTATTTCAGATTTCTCAAGATTGCGTAAAACCTATAGCTTCGAATTTTTTTTGGCTGAAAGATCTTAAAACTAGAAACTTGAAGCTTCAAAATACTTTTTCAAGACCTCGATTGGACAATTTTTCACTGAGATACGGCATTGTTAAAAACCACTAAAAATTGGAAAATTTGTTGATCTCTTAATTTTTTTCAGTAACGTATATATAAATACATATATATATATGTACGCCCGTTTATGCCTGTGCGCTCCGTTTTCATCTATATAGGTATATGCATAGTAGCGATGACCGTGCGGAGAACCAAACTCAGGTAAAGATCGAAACCCTTTCGCTTGGCGAGCGGTTTTGCTCCTCGAGGAGTTATACTCCGTCGAGATCGTGGGGATCCGATCCTTGAAGAACTTTTACCTGTCGAGAGCGCCGGGATTCAATCGTTGAACGATTCAAACTGCCCGATCCTTCCGACTCGGCGCTCGTTCGAGGAGGGGATCGTCTCCCGAGTTTCGTGTGCCGTTCTTTCGAAGAGTTATATCGCGGGGGTATTAACTCGCCAACGAGTTATATAGCTACCTGCTCGGTACGAGCATGCTCACTGAACGAGTAAGACTCGCAAGGATCGGAGATTTTACCTGTTCTTCGGCTCGCTCGCGATTCGCTCGCAATCCCTGATACTTATCCATTCCACACTATGCAGTGTAATGGGTAATAAATACAGTGTAATGCATTATCAAAGTAATGCATTATTTACAACTCTGATTAGCAGTAATGAAATTGACGAAAATATCTATCTTGCCGATCGCTGGGAATGACTCATATAATAACTACTACTTTTGCTCCTTACTTAAGTAAATAAAAAAACCAATAGAACAATACATTTTGAAATTTGTAAAATCCCAAAAAAAAAAATCGAAATATAATCTTAGAAAATCGTCGTAATGCCTGATCCTGTTATCTTGGACTGAATTAAAATTTTTATGGTGATTGAAAAAAATTAATAGAAATATTTGAATTTTTCACAGTACTGCGGACAGTCTCGCAAACAGGGATCGTTGCCGAGTCGGTCAGATCTCGCTTTATGACGGGCCTTTGGCTCAATATGGCGAGGGAGGCAAGTACGGTGATCTCTTTGTCGCAGCATTAAAGTCGTACGGAATGCTGTGCATTGGTCTGTACAGGTACAGGTACCGGACTTTCTTTATCTCGATGGTATTTATTGGATTATCCTGGGTGCACAGCGACGGGTGGTGTGTTTTTTCGGATCTTCTCGATCACCCACCAACTGCTGTTTGCTCACTGCTGTGTCTCACACGTCTTTATATACATACATATATATATATATTATAATCGTTAATAATAATAATTCTCCAATATTTCTTAATCTCAATGATGATCGCTCGTCGAATTCGCATCGACGAGACGACAAAAAAGGAGAAAAAATGATTGTTTTTTTTTCTTCACATTTGTTCCATGTTCGTTCATTTTTCGGCGCAAAATTTTTGCCATTTTTGTTTGCCAATTTTTGTCCACAATGAAAATCTCACACACACACACGACTATTATACCGAGATAAAGGAAAAGATAATTAACGAAGAGAATATATTGTATACTTTTTTACCGATGAATTTCTCGTAAGTTGGCCCTCCCATCCAAAAAATATCATTTACGAAGAAACTTTTTTTGTACTGTCATCGTTTTGTTTAGCGTTTAGTTGCTCGCCCGAACAGATTAAACAGATTAAAAGATAAAATATACATATTTATATATAATATAACAGAGAGATCAGAAGCAAAATAAAAGTTTAGTTTAGCTACTGTCTGTTTAGTTAGCTTATGTCGTTAATGTGTGCTATGTATATTGAATTCACTATATACATTATATATCTGTATGTGTTTTGTCCCGTGTGTGTGCGTGTGCGTTTGTAAGTGTGCGTGGGAGCATTTTTATTCGAGCTAACGAATTTTTGTTTTTCTTCTCTTTTTCTTTCTCTCTCTCGACGACGTAACTCTAGGTTTCGCGACACAAGCTCGTCCTGCGACGCATCCTCGAAGCGGTACGTCATCACGAATCCACCCGACGACTTTACTCTTCTACCCACCGATCAGGTATGAAAATGTTAAATAATACTTGAAAATCATTCGAGCTCCGTTTTATAGGAATTAGGGTAATACTTGCGGTACAGTCAATTCAAAGCAGTAAAAAGTTTTTAAAGGACAAATTAGTATGACCAAAAATGAATCTGAATTACAGAGTTTTTATTGAAAATAGAAAAATCTTGCAATTACGGTAATTTTATTGCAATTGAAGCAATTGAGGTAATACTTGCGATACACTCAAATCAGAGGAGTAAAGAGATCAGAAGAATTGTTTTTGCACACTTTTTGAAGGAGAAATTAGTATGATCAAAAGTAAATCTGAATTACAGAGTTTCTATTGAAAATAGAAAAATCTTGCAATTACGGTAATTTTATAGCAATTGAGGTAATACTTGCGGTACAGTTAAATCAGAGGAGTAAAGAGATCAGACGAATTGCTTTTGCACACTTTTTGAAGGAGAAATTAGTATGATCAAAAGTGAATCTGAATTATAGAGTTTCTATTGTAAATAGAAAAATCATGCTGTTAAGGTAATTTTATAGCAATTAACAAAATACTTGTGGTCCAGTCAAATCAGAGGAGTAAAGAGATCAGAAGAATTGTTTTTGCACACTTTTTGAAGGAGAAATTAGTATGATCAAAAGTCAATCTGATTTACAGAGTTTTTATTGAAAGTGGGAAAATCATGCAAATTAGAAATTTGCACATAGCTTCCTCATTTTTTTCCGTCATTTGTTAAGCCTCCTTTATGAGGACCTTCTTGACCACCTTTATGCCGGATATGTTTATTAACGTTTATGACGGAAACAAAGGAAGAAGCTATCGACGGCAGTATGGAATAACGTGCTATCTCAAATTGTGCTAGAAGAACGTGCTATCTCAAATTGTGCTAGAAGAACGTGCTATCTCAAATTGTGTTAGAAGAACGTGCTATCTCAAATTGTGCTAGAAGAACGTGCTATCTCAAATTGTGCTAGAAGAACGTGCTATCTCAAATTATGCTAGAAGAACGTGCTATCTCAAATTATGAGAGAAGAAGGTGGTATCTTCAATTGATCACAATTGATCACAATTGGAGATACCACCTTCTTCTCTGATAATTTGAGATAGCACGTTCTTCTAGCACAATTTGAGATAGCACGTTCTTCCATACTGCCGTCGCTATGTGCAAATTTCCAATTAGCATAATTTTTGAGCACTTCCGTTCAATCACATTATTAATTGTTTTTGTTATTCAGTGTATTAGTGCTAAAAAAGTGAGCTCGATAGCTGCTGAATCAGGAAATTTAGTGTTGACAAGTATTTTTTGAAAACTTTTTTCTAAAACTTTTTAAACAAAAAGTAAATTCAAGCTCAAACTTCCCCCTTTATGAATCGAATCGTAAAAAATGTATTTAAACAAATTTCCTCTGGAAGATGTGTGCACCTGAAGAGAGGGGGGAAAGGGCGAAAAACAGTCGTTTTCAAAATAGAGTCCAAATCGAAAAACGAATCGTAAAAATAATCAAAAATACAGAAAATGAAGCCGAATTTTTTCCCTTCGAAATGCCGCTTGTTAAATTAGTTGTTAAAAAACGTTCCAGACCGTTTTTGAAGTTTTGTCCAGAAGCCAAAATGTAAAAAGCCAAAATTTAGGGATTTTTCAACATGCTATGAAAAAAAAAACTAAACATGTTTTTGCATTCATTCATTCTACAAAAAAATTGGCAAAGAAAAAATCCAATATCTTGACAGATACCGGCTGATAAAGTGGGGGTGGGAAAAAAACGTCAGTTATTTCCACCTCACTAATTACCGCTATAACTCCGTTAATATTTCGAATTTCTAAATTTCCTTTGGAGGGTACATTCTTGAGACATAAAGCACTGAAAATATGCACAAAAAAATCGATTTTTTCAAAATTCTACACTAGAGCACGGCCTTAATTATTTTGGCACAGTACAATTCTGTACTTGATTAATTTGGCACAATAAAATTAAGAAAGAAAAAATAGAAATTATAAGTAATCTGCTGATATTGATGAAAGTGTCTTTTCCATTCGACAGGTCTTCGTACTGATGCAGTTCGATCCTGGCCTCGAGTATCGACCAAGCCGCGGCGCAAGGGGAAAGGACGACGCCTCCTGACTGTTGCTGTGTAGCGCCCTAACCGACGGACCATATTCCTACATCTAATAGAGCGTAGGGGACTGTCGTGCCACCCCCAACATCGGTCAGCGACGAAAACCATGAGAAAAAAAGCTGGAGCCTCATAATCCTCCTCGAGCGTTTAAAATCTTCGGACACGAAAGTCCAACGTACATCACGATATTTCCTTTGAAGCATGAAAACGAAAAAAAAAAAAACCTCAGAACGAATCATCGTTGCTACTGAAATCCAGCGAGAAGAGAAATCGCTACCCTGTCAATTATCCATCGCAGAACGCACTATGAGAAATTCCCCCCTTGACTCCCAATTTACTCCGTTGAAACGAGATTTTCATAATTCGAAAATGAAAAAAAAATCTTTCCCGCCCGAATCATGACGAAATTTCACAGGCGTTATCCGTATTCGAGAAGATGCGACGAAATGAGGAAGAAACAAAAACGAAAAAAAATAACGAGGATAAGAATGTGAGAGAAAGGAGCATGAAGGAGGATGCTTGGATGTGGCACGATGGAGCCTGGTCCGAGGGTTGCTACACACCCCCCACCCCCACCCCCCGTTATCGCGCCTCCCTCCCCAAGAAGAAGAATATTCTTGCCAATGAGAAAATTTTGCAAAAATTTTGCAAAAATTTCCAACCCCGAACGTTGAAATGATACGATTTGGAGAGGAGGGAGGATATAACGAAATTACGAAATAAGTAACGAACTTTTGCGTTGATCCCATTAAAAAAGTGTCCATGAGAGGGAAGAAAAAAAAAACACTGAACAGAAGAAATGACAATCGTGCAGAGTAGTTTTGGCCGTGGAATGGCGCGAAGAGTAAAAGTGTCACCCAACGAAGTGATTGCGAAAAAAAACTGATAATTAAATATATAGATAATAAAATCGATTCGAAGGGAGGAAGAAAAAACGAAGAAATTAAATAGCGCGAGACGTCTCGAGAGACATTTTCGCCGTCGCTCTTTCTCCGATTCTTCTCGAAGGAGCCGGACCCTGAAATCCAACCCCCGGAATCGGGCGTTCGACGAGAAGAAAAAAAAAACAAGGAAGAAGAAGAAACTGGACAGCGAGAAATTTTTTGGTCTGCGACAAATGTGAGAGTGCGGGACTTACCAATTGTAATCTTACCTCGTGTGTCTTGTTTACGACTAAAAAATAATGAAAACACAAAAAAAAAGATGAAGAAGACGAAGAAGAAGAAAAAAACTCTGAATCCAAGCACTTTGTACAGGTTCTATACTATAAATAATAACGAGATTTAAAAAAGAAGAAAAAAAAAGCAAAAGCCCTTTTCCACGCGACTTTGAGTATAAATCGTATGGTATATGTCGATATGTGCATAAGAGGGAAGAAAAAAAAAATCGGAAGTTCAAGAGAAGCGCGAAAAATCCTGAAATTAAGAGAAGCGTCGATGAAGAGGAGGAGAAAAAAAAAAGATGATGAGAATCGTGCACATATTTAACACACATACGTACATACTGAATAATTATACATATTATACATATTGCGTATAAATAGACACTCTCTCTTTTATATATTTTTGTGAAACTCACGTGTGTATATATACGGACGTATTAACGATAATTATAATTAAAACGTAACGACATAAATGAATGAAGCAAACGTTAAAAAAAAAATGAAGATAAAAAAACATCCACACAAACACTCGCACACACACACACACACACACACACACAAACGCATAATTGCAACGGTGCGATGATTTTTTTTTCGAAATCAATTTTTTGCCAACGACACAGAAACACGTGGGAAGAGTAATGTTTAAGGATTCAAAAGTGAGAAAAAGGGTGAAAGAGAGAAACGGTTGAGGCATGCGTTAACGATTCTCGGTCTGGAAGAAGACCGTTGATTTAAAAAAAAAACAAAAACAAAAACAAAAAGACAAATTTATTCAATTAAATGAAATGATCGATTAAAAAGCGAAGAAAAAAAAAATCGAAAAGACTAGCTGTGGTAGACGCTGCCGTGTTCGTATATGCATTATATACGTGTATAACTGCTCTGCCGCTGCTCTTGTGCTGCCGCTGCTGTTGCAAATATCCACGTGCACTGTTCACTGCCACCGCAGTTCGTGTTATTTATCCATCGTGTATAAACGAAGATGAGGAAAAAAGAAGAAAAACACACACACAATTTATACGAGGGAGAGAGAGAGTGAGAGAGAGCGCGCGAGAGAGAGAGGGAGGGAGAGGGAGGGAGAGAGAGAGACAGAGAGGGAGAGAGAGGGAGAGAGAGAATTTCGGTTTTGAAATTTGGTATAAAAATTATTATAAAAAAAATAATGGGAGAGTCGAATCATTTTCATCCCTCTCAGCTCTCGAGAAAGTCCTAGAGGAATTATGGAATTCATTATGGAATTCATTATGGAATTATTTATTAAGGATGCTTTGTCCAGCCAAAAATTTGATCCCATTGAAATTTTCCTACTTCGTGATACATTAAAAATCTGAAAAAATTCAGCAACATTTGGCATGCCAATCAACAATAATATTGTCCATGAGTTATTAATTAATTGTTTGATCAAATAATTATTTTTACAATTTTTCGGTAAGTTCTTTTTTTTTCTTAGACAAATCGAACGCGTTAATTTTTTTGAACGCATATGAATTTTTTCAGATTTTTCTCTCTGTTTTGAAATATTATAAAAATATTATGAAGTACAAACAAATGATTGTCAATTTTGTATATGAGTCATTCCATGTCAATTCAACGTTTTGCTGGTGACCCGTTTGATTTCTTTTTTTCGATATGTTCGATACATACAATAAAAAGTATTCATGTAAATTTTTAGCTCTCTATCTCGAAGTTATTGATTTTGAAAAAATATTTTTAAAATAATCATAACTTCTACAATAATCACGATATTCTAACATGCTAAGAGGTCATTTTTTGTTTGTTTTTGAATGTAATTTTTGAAAAAAATATCCGAAATTAAGAAACAAAAATTTAATGTTTTTTTTGCTGTTTTAAACTTAAAAATTAATTTTCTTTTAATGGGACCTCTTCGATTTTTTTCAAAAAAAATTGTAAAATTCTACGTGAAGAAACATAGTTTTTGAGATTTTACTGAAGATGGGATTCAAATAACTTCTTATTTAAAAAAAAAAATTTCGATTCTTTTTTTTCATAATTTTGATATTTTTTTCTATGACTACAAAAATTGATTTCAATAATCTTAAAATAAATAACCTAACTTCTCTGAAATATTTCCTTTGTAAATTATAAGAATTAACATTGAGAATTACAATTTTTACGTAAAAAAATTGAATAAAGCGCAAAACGTACTTGAATTGTACTTCTTAATGTTAATTATTATAATTTACAAAGGAAATATGTGAGAGAAGTTAAATTATTTATTTTAACATATTTGAAATAAATCATGACAGTCATAGAACGAAAAAATAATAAACTTTCGAAAAAAAAATCGAAAAATATTTTTTTTCAATAAAACGTTATTTGAATCCCATCTTCAGTAAAATCTCAAAAATGTTGTTTTTTTACGTAGAATTGTATAATTTTTTTTGAAAAAAATCGAAGGGGTCCCATTGAGAAAAAATCCAATTTTTTAGCTCAAAACAGCTGAAAAAAATTTTTAAAAATTTGTTTCTTAATTTTCGATATTTTGTTCAAAAAGTACATTGAAAAACAAAAAAAATGACTTACTAACAAATTAGAATATTTTGGTTATTGTAGAAGTTATGATTATTTTAAGAATATTTTTTGAAAAATCAATAACTTCGGTATGGTTGAAGATAGAGAGCTAAAAATTTACACGCATACTTTTTTTTGCATGGATAATAACATATTAAAAAATAATAAGAAATCGAAGGGGTCACCGACAAAACGTCGTTGAATTGATAGGAAATGACACTTATTTTTTTGCACACAGGTTTATCGTCAGCTTTGAAAAGTTTCAAAGAAACTAGACCAAAAAATACCCAAATACAGGCATTCTAAAAATTTCAAAACGGGAATTTGAAAGTAGAGGGAGAATTTAGAAAAAAATGCATGCTTTCAGAAAAATTAACGCATTCGATTTGTTTAAGAAGAAAAAGAACTTACCGAAAGATTGTTGAATAATTATTTGCTTGAGCAATTAATTGATAACTTTTGGGCAATATTGTTATTGATAATTGTTGCTTATTGCATGCCAAATGTTGCTAAATTTTTTCACATCTTTATTATATCAAGAAGTACGGAAATTTTAATCGGATACAATTTTTCATTGCACTTATTAGTGAATTTTTTTTTTCAAACTCGAGCGAAATTGTAGAGGAAGAAAAAGTAGCTCGAAAGTAACACTAAAACAAATTTCTTCGAAGCCCGATTCGATAATCCAAATGACTAAAAGTGCACACTTAAAAAAAAAACATTCAACTAAATAAAAGGGGAAAGATAAATAATAAAATAAAAGGAAACTTGCTAAAATTTTTATCACTCTTTTTCTTTGTCTACAATCTTCATTTTTCGATTCAATTTTCATAAATAAAGTAATTTAAAAAAAACTTGGTAAAATTTTTATCAATCTTTTTCTTTTTCTACAATCTTCGTTTTTCGATTGAATTTTCAAAAAAAAAAAACGCCTTCATCGACTCTTCTCGCTCTCTTCCTCTCTCTCTCTTTCTCCTCTCAGAGGGGAAAAAGAAATTTAAAAGAAAAAATTAATTAAAAAAAAACGAGAAAAAAATGATGAAAATTATACAATTTTGTGCATTAGATTTGTGCAAGTCATTCATTAAGTCGTCGAAAGCCTTGTGTAGAATTTTAGAATGAACGTGATTGCTTGTGTCACGTCGAGTCACTGCGCATTAAAATCATGATCTTCTCGTTGAGAAATCGAGAATATTTCTTCATTTTCATCCCCTTCTCTTGAAAAAAAAAAAATTCCTCCCCGATAAATATTCCTCAGAGTTCGGGAATAAATGCACAAACGATAAATGATGAATTTCCATTTTTACATTCAATCCTCGAAGCTCTGAAAATTTTGTCTTCGCTCCAATTCCTCTTCGGGAAGATCACGAGATGAAAAAAAAAAAACAAAAAAACAAAAATGAAGGAAAAAAAAGGCTCGACGGTCATACGACAATCATTACGCGCACTCTCTTTAATAATTAAATCATGCACCGAAAAAAAAAAAAACGATCAATCGATTCATTCATCCCCTTGTCATGTTTCTCTCTTTTTTGTGCATCGCGTGTATGCATGATGATGTTTATCGACGTGTGTGTCTGAAAAAAAAAAAACAAAACGAGAAAAAACGAGGAAAATTGAAAAAAAAAATTGAGGGAGAGGAAAAAAAAATTTATGTGTGTGAAAAATAAAACGTTGATGGTTTTCGAGGCGTGTAAGGCATAAAAGAAGAAAAAAAAATCATACAATTAAATAAAGATTACCGATGGCGGGCTTTAAAGATGTATAAACGGAGAGGAGAAAAGAGAGAGGAAGAAAATTGAGTAAAAGAAAAAAAAAACAAATTAACGGCGCGCGGAGCGTTCGCCACCTTCAATGCCTCATTGACCTCATCTAATGCTTTTTTATCTGTACATTTACAATTTGTGTACCAATCGAAGGGGGGGAACGTTGTTTAATCATGTTGTTGATGTTATTGTTAAAGAATGAGATTCAATATTGTACATAACTATATATTCATTATAATTGATGATATAAATAATTATATACATAAAAAGTCGCAGCCTGGAAAAAAAAACCACCCCCTCTGTGTGTCCCCCCCCCCAAAAACTCTTTTTTTTATAAGCGAATCTGAAAAAAAAAATGAGCCCCGATGGAAACGAAAAATGTGTTATGTGATCGTTACTGTGTAATAAGAGAGAAAGAAAGAAAAAGAAAAAATGAAGAAAAAAAAAACAGATTCAATCACGAATTTGACTGGTCAGTAATTTATGGATCGAGTGGTTTTTTTTTTTTAAGAAATGTTTTTCATCTCTCCATCGATTTTTGATTCCATCTCTATTTTTTTAATCCGAGGCGTCGTTACTCAGCTGATGATAATTGTATTTTCGTTTCAAAAAATTGATAATACCAGAGTTTGGCAAAGTACTTGCAAGTACTTAAAGTATCAAGTACAAAGTACTTGTTACTTGCAAGTACTTAAAGTATCAAGTACAAAGTACTTGTTACTTGCAAGTACTTGTTACTTGAAAGTACTCGTCGTTCTGACGAGTACTTGAAGTACAAGTACTTGAAAAAATCAAGTACCAGTATCAAGTACTTTTCTAGTTTTCGGCACGTCTCGTAAATTCTGGTACTTGGTTCATTCCGTGTCAAATCGACCAAGAGTTGGAATTGACCACTTTCAATTTCGATGAAATTTGGTCAGAAGTTTTGTTTTATCATAAAACCAAGTTCTACCAAGGAAAAAAAAAATAATTTTTTTTTTTCAAAAGTTAGGCAAAATTCAAAATTTAACCATTTTTCAATTTTTTTTTCTACATATCTTAAAAACTATGTTAGTTATGAAAAATCGTTTGTTTCGTCTTGAAGAGTATACTTAGGGCTACGAAAAAAAAATATTCCGACAAAATTTTTTGAAAAATGATGAATTTGGAGAATTTCGAATTTTTTAAATTCGTGAAAATCCACAATTAACATCGAATTTTTTGTTCAATATTTTAAATATAATACCGTGTACTGATTTTAAAAGATCCTGAATTTTTCAGAAAGGTGTTTTTTTTTCAAAAATATGAATTTTTTTAAGTTGAGCAATTATGTAATTTTGTAATTTTCAGCAGTCAAAATTACATGATTGATCAACTTCACTTAACTTGGAGGTAAACAAAAGGTTTTACCAAAATTCAAAAATTCATATTTTTGAAACAAAAAAAACCCATTTTTGAAAAGTTCAGGATCTTTTAATTTCAGTACAAGGTCTTGTGTAAAAAAATAAAACCAAAAATTTGTTGATCGTGAATTTTCACGATTTTGAAAAATTCTCCAAATTCATCATTTTTCAAAAATTTGTTTCGGAATTTTTTTTTTCGTAGCCCCAAGTATACTCTTTAAGACGAACCCGGAACGATTTTTTCGTAATTATAATAGTTTTCGAAATATTTAAAAAATAAACTTGAAAAAATGGTGAAATTTTGAATTTTCGAAAAAAAAATTTCAATTTTTTTCCTTTGTCAGAACTTTGTTCAATGATAAAAGAAAACTTCTGACCGAATTTCATGAAATCGAAAGAGGTCGATTCCAAATATTGGTCGATTGGACATGAAATGACCCATATTCCAAGGCTCTGCACATGCAACCATCAGCAAGACACATTCAAAAGTACTTGATATTTGTACTTGAAAAAAGTACTTCAAGTACAGAAGAGTACTTGAAATTTTCAAGTACAGTACTTCAAGTACATGAAGTACTTGAAAAATTTAAGTACAATACTTGAAGTACTTTTTAAGTACTTTGTACTTGCAAGTACTGTACTTCAAGTACCTGCAAGTATCGAGTACTTTCAAGTACTGCCCAGCTCTGGATAATACTGTTATTATGGAAAATTATAATTTTCTTAATTTTCTTTTTTTTTTTTTTTTACATCTTTTAACAATCGTTTCACGTCTTTTCGTGGAGTTCAATAATCGCGTCCAGCATTCTTCTTCTGTACTCGGGAACCTGATGAAATTGACCGGAAGTTAGAGGGGTACGATCGACGTAGAGAACACTCTCGAGGAGTTCCGGCTCTTCGGCGAAATATTTGCTAGCTGCACTTGGCTCGAGGAGCATTATCGGCATATTGAGAATACCGTGAGTCATGCACATTATTCGCAATTCGTTTATGGAATCGAGGAAGTTCGTCCAGGAAAATACGGTTGAGGCCTCGAGTCCGGCGTCCTTCAGACAATCGGACATGCAGTTCCAGTAACACTTGAATAAATCTTCACTGTGATTTTCGCGCAATTTCCGCGTCGTCGTGAATTGGAGAAAACATAGAATGTCGTGGGCTGGAGGATTGTACCTGAAAAGAAACAAAGGATATGCGTCGATCAATGTGATTAAGGGAGTATTCTGGTCCAAATTTTTGAATATTTTTTTTTTCGTATATTTTTAAAGTTTAGACCTTTAAGAATAGATCCTTGAAAATATATTTTGTTAATTCCAATAAATTACGAGAAAATAGTTTATTTGTAATAAAGAAATATATTTAGTTGGCACTTTGACTTAAATATTCCTTAAATGTTACAAATTTTCTTAGTCGTGAAGAAATATTCTATTTGTGTCAAAATAATTTATTAACTGTTAAAAAGATATTTATCAAATTTATCAAATGTTAAACATAATTGATTTCGCCATATTCAATTTTACATTTGTTATCAATCAATCAATTTGTAATTAATCAATTTTTTTTTAATATTGTTAAAGTTTAGACCCAAATAAATACAAAATACATCATTGTCATTCCTAATTTATTTCGAACGATAATGAGAATACATATTTATTCGTTATTTAATCCAATTATACGGATTCAATTTGTAATCGTTTTCGATCCAATGCGAATACAAATTTAATCCGTAATTGGATTAAATAACGAATAAATATTCATTCTCATACGTTCGAAATAAATAAGGAATGAAAATGTATTTTGTATTTTCATCATGTTTTAAATACTTTATTGCACTCCGTGCGTAAAGTGACTACTTATCGCACGCTTCGCTTCGCTGCGTGTGCGAGAAGCGGGCACTTTACGCACTCGTGCGATAAAATTTTACTATTTTCATTCCAGTGTGCCCGTCTCCGTCTGTTTATTTATTTCTGTGCCTATGCCAATTGTGTCCTGTGTTTACAAAAATTCATTCGTATTTGGCTCAGATAACGAATGAAAATCCATTCGTCATTCAAAGCTGTAATAAATAACGAATGAAAATTCATTCTTCATTTAAAGCTGAAATAAATAACGAATAAAAATCCATTCGTCATTTGAAGCTGAAATAAATAACGAATGAAAATCCATTCGTCATTTGAAGCTGGAATAAATAATGAACGAAAATCCATTCGTCATTTGAAGATGGAATAGATAATGAAGGAAAATCCATTCGTCATTTAAAACTGGAATAAATAGCGAGTGAAAATCGATTCGTCATTTGATTCTGGGATAAACAAAGAGTGAAAATTCATTCGTCATTTAAAATTGTAATAAATAATGAGTGAAAATTAATTCGTTATCTGAAATTGTAATAAATAACGAGTGAAAATTAATTCGTCATTCGAAGCAACAAAAAATGATAAATACTAAACCATTCATTATTTTTTGTTTTTTTAAGGATGTTGAGTCCCAAATCGCAAATGATGAGAAAATTCTGAAAATTTGGTATGTTTTTGGATGAATTATTTAAGAGGTCGTGTAAAAATTTCACGACGATTAGGAAGCTCGTTATCGAACAATTAACATTAACAAATTAAATTAAATTAAATGCAGTCTTATGGAAACTGATATAACTTTGCGATAAGTTTTTTTTTTTACCTTTCAATTTTTTAATATCTACACGATATTGAAAGCAACGGAAACAAAACGAAGTTTATTGATAAATATTTTTTTTATTCGTTTAAAAAATTGTTCTTATCAAAATGTTAATATTTTAATCACGAGCTTCCTAATCTTCGTGAAATTTTTACACGACCTCTTAAATACTTCAAACAAAAACATACCAAATTTTCAGAATTTTCTCGTCATTTTTCATTTTAACCCTTAAGGAGGTTGAAGCAATGATGATAGAATTCTGAAAATTTGATATGTTTTTACATGAAGTATTCAGGAGGTCATGTCAAAATTTCACGACGATTAAGAAGCTATTTATTGAACAATTAACATTATAAAATTTCATCGGGACTCAACATCCTTAAATACATTGTGCCCATCCCTGCTCGAAAGGCAATGTTTAAATTCCAATAATTTACGGCGTCTTAGCTATTTTAGTGAGGCTACATTATGAAAACAGTCTATTTGTAACAAAGAAATATATTTAGTTGACACTTTTACTTGAATATTCCGTAACTGTTGCAAAATTTGTTAGTCAATCAATCAATAGAGTTTTATTTTCACAACTTTTTACAAAGTTTTTTACAAAAAAATTTGTTAGTCGTGAAGAAATATTTTATTTGTGTCAAAATAATGTATTAACTGTTGAAAAAGTATTTATTGAATTTATTAACTGTTGAATAATCATTGATTACGCCCTATTCAACTTGAAATCTGTTATCAATCAGTCAATTTGTTATTAATCAATATTTTTCACACATTCTTAAAGTTCAGACCTTTAAGAACATATCCTTCAAAGGAAATGTTTAAATTCCAATAATTTACGGAGTTATAGCTATTTTAGTGACGCAGCAACTATGCCCGTCACGTTAGAGCGTAACTTTACGGAGGGATTCACGTTTAGAAATTTGAAAAAATCAATTTTTTTTGCAAATTATTAAAGTTCAGACCTTGAAGAATATATCCGCCAAAGGAAATGTCTAAATTCCAATAATTTACGGAATTATAGTTATTTCAGTGACGTAGCAACTATGTCCGTCACGTCAGAGTGTCACTTTAAGGGCGCATTCTGGTCTAGAATTTTGAAAAAATCCATTTTTTGCACATTCTTAAAGTTTAGACTTTTAAGAAGATATCCTCGGAAGGAAATGTCTAAATTCCAATAATTTATGGAGTTATAGCTATTTTAGTGACGCAGCAACTACGCTTGTCACGTCAGAGCGCAACTTTAAGGGGGAATTCTAGTCTAGAATTTTGAAAAAAAGATTTTTTTGCACATTCTTAAAGTTCAGACCTTTAGGAATATATCCTCCAAAGGAAATGTCTACATTCCAATAATTTACGGAGTTCTAGTTATTTCAGTGACGTAGCAACTATGTCCGTCATGTGAGAGTGTAACTTTAAGGGGGCATTCTGGTCTAGAGTTTTGTAAAAATCAATTTTTTTTGCACGTTCTTAAAGTTCAGACCTTTAAGAATATATCCTCCAAAGGAAATTCATAAATTCTAATAATTTACGGAGTTATAGCTATTTTAGTGACGCAGCAACTATGTCCGTTACGTCAGAGCGTAACTTCAAGAGGTATTCTGGTTTAGAATTTTGAAAAAGTTAATCTTTTTTTGCACATTCTTAAAGTTTAGACCTTTAAGAATAAACTCGAAAGGAAATTTTTAAATTCCAATAAATTACAGAGTTATTATATCTATTTTAATGACGCCGGAGCGAATCATAACGACATTCTTACTAATTAAGAATCTTTTTTAAAATTTCCTATCGGATGGGTAAAAAACGGTTGCAATCGTGTCAGTCAGTACACCTCATTTTTTTAGCCCCAACTTTACGAGTTTATAATTATAATTATTAATTATAATTATAATCATAATCATTATTATTATTAATTATTTATCAGCTAATAATTTAATTTCCTTTTTTTTCTCGAAACTTTTTTCGTTTATTATCAAAATATTAATAAATATGTTGTAAAAAATAATGGTAAAGATATTTTTTGTTTTTTGTCGAGCTCGACAAAACGCTCAAAATATATGTCTCTAGACCAGAATACCGCCTTAATATTGATCTTAGCGAGATACATAGGATGAAAAAAGAATAAGGATTCTTCATGGATAATCCAATAGTACGGCATTTTAAGCTGCAAATTCAGTGATTATTCCATGTTGAAAAATCTGCTGGAACAATTACTGGAAATCAAGTCCTTTGTCATAAACTCCAGCTCCAGCTCCAGCTCATGAATAATCACTTTTTTTTCTCCGTGATGAAAAATTGAAAAAAATAATCTACCATTTATAAAGTTGAATATGAGAAGCACAATATTATAAGATTTCTGAAATAGTTCAAAATCTTGAATTGACCTTACATAATGTCCAAATTGCGAAATTACGATGTTGAAGCTTGCATCATTGCACTACAACAAAAATAAGTTTCTCGAAATTCAATTTTTATGATATCTACGCTTAGCTCTTGGATTTAGCATCCCAAATCCTGAACAAACGGTTTTTCCATTCGAAAACCTGTCAGAAAAAATTTTGAAAAAACTAATTCCCTTGCATTGAAGCTCTAGAATCTTCAACATCACAACTTCCGGTACATATTCCCAAAAAATTGTTGCAAGGCTCACAAATATGTCCTCACTTTTTTTACCCTACATTTCTTCCACAAAAAAAAAAGAGAAAAAAATGAAAACCCATCACCTGGCAAGCTGAAAATCGATGAGGCAGCAAGCTTCCGGTTTTCCATCATCGTCGTACCGGAAGAGAATGTTATTGGCCCATAGATCTCCGTGACAGAGTACATTTCTGTGTTTGACAGAGGGTAGCAATGTTTTCGCATGATCGAACGTTTTTTCTTCGAACGTTCGCTTTAAATCGCAACGCTGTCGATCATCGAGACGATCGATGAGATCGATCATGGAAACGACACCTTTGACCGCGGCGTCGAACATCCGTTTTGATCTGCCTCCGCTCAATGGCCAAAGTGTTTCTTGCAAACAATGCGAATATTCTTCATGAAGATTCTTCCTCTCGAGCTCCTCGAAAACGATCGACTTCGCGTGGAACTTCGCTAAAGTTTTCATCACCACTTGACAATGATCTAGATCGAAGGGTACCAATTTATCGGTCATGGAAAATCCACTTTGAGTCATGTCCTCCAACACAATAATGTCATTTCCGTGAACAAAGAAGCATTGCGGTATCGATCGTTCCTCGAGACCCCGAAGAACTTCCGGAAACAAGGTCGTGTAGAGGTCAACCTCCTTTTTGAACGATCCGTATTCTTGGATCCAATCGTATTGCGGACTCGACACTTGTGGCGGTATTTTCGTGAAAAAATGGTAAATCCGATTCTCGTTGGGCGATTTCGAGCACGAAATCGTTGTCTTCAGGGTGAAATATTGACCCATGAATCCATTGACCTCGTCGATCGGTATCACCTCGTAATCGATGAGACGGAAATCATGGATCGAATCCTCGACGAGCTTTTTCCGGACGATCTCGAAACATTGTTCATCATCGATCACTTTTTCCAAGCTTGAGTCTCTCATTGTTTATCCCCACGAATGACAAACCGATCCCTTTTTTTTTCTTCCCTATCGTCACGTCCAGAAATGACCTTCCTTGTTGCTTCTTCACTTTTTTTTTGAGACTAGAGAGAATCTCTTGAAATTAGCGAGCAGTTTCCACGGTCAATGTCGTTTAGGAAGGAACGAGGGCTAAAATTTTGATGTGCCAAGTTATTATTGCAAAATTAGCCTGGCCAAAATGATCGGTTTGGGTTTGGAGAGGGCCCAGAGCCAGACTTTGCCGGAGGTCACTTCGCGACGTATTATGAAAAAGTGTCCAATGATTTCGAGATTTACATGCATTTATAGCAAACCCAAAGAGAATTTAGTCACACGTGTCGCGTGCATTCGTATGTACTCGTTAAATCACTCGTTATCTCGACTTTTGTGTGCGTTTGTAAGTGTACAAGTCGACTCTCGAGGAGATATTTCTCTTTATTGATGCTGATTGAGGTTCGCGTATATTTCAATGACGACTAAACTCTGCATCTATTTTTAAATCCCTTCAACTAATTCATCGGCTGGTTCGAGAATTAATGAAATTTGGTTAAAAAAAAAAAACTTCCGGAAGTGCTCTGAGAGAAAAAATTACTGAATTTGAGAACATGAATTTATTTATTAAATGAAAGTATTAATTCGATTATTTATTTGTTGAACCAAGAAAATCACTCTTAATTTAAAAAAATATTTTCACGAATCTATTACTCCATCATATTAAGCTCTTATTTAATAGTAACGATTAAATGCATGATAGATTTGATTAAATTTGTATTCACTGGATTAATTACATTTATCGCATCATAAACATGAGATTATTTGAATCTAAAAAACGAATTCAATACAAAATTATTTTTTTCGAAAAAATTATTTTCTTGCAATAAAGTCATTATTATTTTACTTCAAAAAATATTTTTATTCAAATAGATTTGATTGAATTTGTATTCATTAGATTAATTACATTTATCGCATCATAAACATTAGATTATTTGAATCTAAAATGATGATTATTTGAATCTAAAAAACGACTTCAATACGAAATTATTTTTTTTGAAGAAAATTATTTTTGGCATCATAAACATGAGATTATTCGGATCTAAAAAATGACTTCAATACGAAATTATTTTTTTCGAACAAAATTATTTCTTTGCAATAAATTCATCATTATTTAACTTCTAAAAATATTTCTGTAGTCTTTTTAATAATTATTGGACATAAAATTGATTGTGATTATTTGAAAAGAAGCTGTAGTAAAATAAATAACACATTATTTTATTCCAATAGAATATTTGTTTGGAATGATGAAATTTTCATTTCCTTCAAGCAAAGAACTATCATTTCTATAGTATACTTTAATAGTATACATAAGTTGTTAAAAATTAAAAAACTGGTTTTTTAAATGTTTTCGTATATTTGAATCTTCATAACTCCTAACTTTTTTCAAGTGCATAGTAGTAGTCGATAGTGTAATAGGTAGCGTGTTAGGTAGTTAGGTAGGATAGGTACGATGGTAGGTAGGGACGAAGGTTCGAATCTCGATCTGACAGAGAAATTAGATCGGAGAATTGGCGCAGATTTGTCTTTTTTTCTATTTATCTGTTTTTGGGCTCACTAAACTATGCATATTAAATTATTTGGCAAGGGCTATATATTTTTTATAAAATGTTTAGCAACAATTAATAAACACGCATTTGATTGAATCGATCATTTTTCCTGTTGATTGGACTAATTAATTTGTTGATTAAACAAATTTTTTTTCTCAGTGCTTCCTGTATTAAAAGACATGCATGTTTTGAATGATAAAATCTGTTTTTGATTCAAATAACATATTACATATAATTGATAACATATTGTTAGATTCAAGTAAATTCGTTTATTGAAATAGAAATTTATGGAATTGACTGAAAAAAAATGAACCAAGTAAATATATAAGGAAACCAGTCTAATATGTTTTGGCAAATAATGAAAAAAATGATTTTTTGTCTTCAAAACTTTATTTCATTCGTTCTAGTAATTTTTTCTCTCAGTGTGGGAATTTCAGAGGACTGAGAAATGAATTGAAGAAACTGACTGTTTTTTCTCATTATCTTTATGGTAGCATGTCAAAATAACCCAAAGACAAAATAGCACGACAAAATAACACCCGACAAAAAAACACGACGTAATAACACGACGACGAAATACCACAATTACGGACTAACACAACGACAAAATAACCCAATACAAAATTAACACAACGAGAAAACAACACACGAGAAAATAACACGAAACGTTTATCGCGAATGATTTCGATGAATTGTTCCATATCTGTATAGAAACTCTGCATGGGAGGTTTCAAACAGCACCAAAACCACACAAACTCTAAAACGAGGCAGAAATGTCAACCCTCGTTACTTATGAAAACGCGCCCTTTTTTTATTTTTTCTATTACTTGCTAACAACCAATTATTTTACTAAAATAAGCAACAGTGTTTGTAACTGCATATGTTAACTCTGCACTTCATATCGTAAATTACTATTTTTTCACTGAGTTGCTGAAGAAAAAAACATAAACAAGAAATGTAACGAAACAAGTAACTAGTAAAGTAACGGATCGTTACTTTTCTGCGTTACATTGCTTTCTCATGACTTTTTCCAGAAATGTAGTAAAAACAGGTAATTTATTATACAAACTGAAGTGCTAACATATCCAGGTACAAATTTTGTGGATTATTTTTGTAAAATGATTGGTTATTACCAATTAATAGAGAAAATTAAAAAAGCACGCGCTCCAAAAGTAACGAGGGTTATTTTAACGTGTCGCCATTTTTGAAAAATTCAGTTTTGAAAAAAATGCAATTCTGAAAATTTCATGATCTTATAAGATCAGTACATTAAAAAAATGGAACAAAAAATTTAATGTTGATCGTGGATTTTCACGATTTAAAAAAATTCAAAGTTCTCCAATTTCATCAATAAAAAAAAAAAATGTTGGGAATATTTTCTTTTCCTAGCTCCAAGTATACTCTTTAAGACAAACTCACAAAGATTTTCTTAATTATAATAGTTTACGAGATATTTAAAAAATAAACTTAAAAAATGGTGAAAATTTTAATTTTGCATAACTTTCGAACAACATTTTTTAATTTTTTTTTCCTTTAATAGAACTTTGTTTTAAGATAAAAGACAACTTCCGTCCAAATTTCATCAATATTGGAAGCGGTCGATTCCAACTATTGGTCGATTTGACATGGAATGCCCCATATTTATAATAATTGAATAATGTCATTTTATTGATTACTAAATTAAATTAAGTTGAACTTAATTATTCGTTCAAATCTCTGCGATCAAATACTGTTAAAACTTAATGAATTTAACACAGAAATCAGAGATTTCGTGAAAATCTCAATGACTTATAATAAAATAATTTAAAAAAAAAAACAATAATGGGGTACAAAAATAATACTAAAAAAAATCGCCTTTTCCGCAAACATGAATGGATTCGCCAAAATAGGTTAAACTACTTTTAGTTCAAAATCGTTCGAGCTTCAAAATTCAAAATAAGCTTTAAATTTTTTTACATGTTTTTTAGTCTTATTTTAGAATTTTTGTTTGAATTGCACCAATATATAATCTATGCTACTTTAATGAACATTATAAATGTTCTTCTTGTCCTCCTGGAAGTCGTTTGCCCGATCGATGAAGCCACAGGAAGTAACTTTGGGATTTGCAAAAACTGGATTCACGTTTCCCTGAATGGGAAGAGAAGGAAAAAAAAAGTTTTTATAAGCTTGTGTAACGCGATACGAGAGAGAAATAAATTGACAGCAATTTTTTTAAATGAAAAAGTCAAGTCCAAAGTGAACTGACCACGCGCTGGACATTCAAACGACGATTAACCCCACTTTAAACACCTCTACATATAACGCAATCGCTGTTACAACAGTATTCGTGACTTTTCCGACTCTTGATTCAACTTGTTACTGCCAAAGTCATTTTCACACTCCCATTCACAATCATTTATACGCGTCGCGCAATAAATTGATACAGAACAAAAAAAATTCCACTCACCCGGTTTTCATCTTGCCATTTTCCTTCCGCCATCATTGCACCGTTGACATAGCCAAAATCCGGATTGTTCTCCACTCCGATCAGATCCGAATCGCCGCTACCTTGACTGTTGATCAATAAATAAAAAACAATAGATAAGGACATTTTTAGATTTAGAGATTTAGATTTTAGATTTAGAGGTTTAGATTTTAGATTCAGAGATTTAGATTTAGAGATTTAGATTTTAGATTTAGAGGTTTAGATTTTAGATTCAGAGATTTAGATTTTAGATTTGAGATTTTAGATTTTAGATTTTAGATTTTAGATTTTAGATTTTAGATTTTAGATTTTAGATTTTAGATTTTAGATTTTAGATTTTAGATTTTAGATTTTAGATTTTAGATTTTAGATTTTAGATTTTAGATTTTAAATTTAAGATTTTAGATTTTAGATTTTAGATTTTAGATTTTAGATTTTAGATTTTAGATTTTAAATTTAAGATTTTAGATTTTAGATTTTAGATTTTAGATTTTAGATTTTAGATTTTAGATTTTAGATTTTAGATTTACAGAGTAAGATTTTGAATTTAGAGTCTTAGAGTTTGGATTTAGAGATTTATATTTAGAGGTTAAGATTCAGAGATTTAGATTCAGAGTTTTAGATTTAGAGATTTAGATTCAGAGATTTAGATTCAGATTTAGATTTAGAGATTTAGATTTAGAGATTTAGATTTAGAGATTTAGATTTAGAGATTTAGATTTAGAGATTTAGATTTAGAGATTTAGATTTAGAGATTTAGATTTAGAGATTTAGATTTAGAGATTTAGATTTAGAGATTTAGATTTAGAGATTTAGATTTAGAGATTTAGATTTAGAGATTTAGATTTAGAGATTTAGATTTAGAGATTTAGATTTAGAGATTTAGATTTAGAGATTTAGATTTAGAGATTTAGATTTAGAGATTTAGATTTAGAAATTTAGATTTAGAGATTTAGCTGTTTGAATTTTGAAAAATGTCATTCCTCGACGTTATAGAATATTTTGAGTTTATTGCCATGGAAATCTCGAAAAAAGAGTGTTTTCACAAAAACAAGTCTTATTCATCTCTAAGGAAGAAAAATATCCAAAGCTCGTTTTTTATAATAATTCGAATTGAAACCTGAAAAATTCCGCTCAATAAAACTGGAAAAATGGAAGAATCTATACCTGATGTTGTCATCGATGTTCTTTTCCGTTGTTTTCCATATAGGATTTGATCCAGCAATAGCAAACTGATTGGTCGTCGGTACAACTCCGGCTCGATCCAAGCCTGATTCTTGAGAACCGAATTTGGTAATTGCCAGCTTTTCTAGTCTCTGATTCAATCTTCAAGGTCGATAAAAATCATAGAGTTACGTTAGAGACTATATTCAAAAAAATTTAGAAAAATGTTATCTATCAGAATTTTTAGTTTGGCAGAAAGTTTTCATAGAGCCTTACGTTCTCGTTCGGAGGATGAATATTACGAGGAGCGTTACGCTGCAAAGACAGAAGAAGGAAGTCAAGGTCACGAGGGTCCAGTGAAGCGTCTGCTGCATGTCGTTCGTTGAAGTTGAACTTCCGGTTGGTACGTCCGTGAGATAGAGAGATCTCGTGAGAAGAGCCGCCTTGAGATCGCGAATCGTCTGTAGATCACTCGAGGATCTAGGGAAGAAATATATTCGGGTCATTCCATGTCAAATCGACCAAGACTTGGAAACGACCCCTTTCGATTTTGATGAAATTTGGTCAGAAGTTTTCGTTTTTAATAAAACGAAGTTCCACCCAAGGAAAAAAATAAAAAAATTTTTTTTCGAAAGTCATGCAAAATTCAAACTTTCACAATTTTTCAAATGTTTCAAGTTTATTTTTTAAATATCTCGAAAACTATTATAGTTACGAAAAATCGTTCTGAATTCGGCTGGACAAGTATAGTTGGGGCTACAAAAAAAATATTCCGAAAAAAATTTTGAAAAATGATAAATTTGGAGAATTTTGAATTTTCAAAAATTGTGAAAATCCAAGTTAAACATTAAATTTTTGGTTCAATTTTTTTATATAATACCTTAGTACTGATCTTAAAAGATCCTGAAATTTTCAGAATGGTTTTCAGAATGTCTTTTTGTTTCAAAAATATAAATTTTTGAATTTTGGTAAAAGAAAATTTTTGTTTACCTCTCAGTTAAGTAAAGTTGAGCAATCATGTAGTTTTGTAATTTTGTGCAGTAAACAAAAGTAAAAGTAACAGTATTTTGGTAAACAAACAAAAATTTTTTTTACCAAATTCAAAAAAATTTTTTTTTTGAAACAAAAAGACACCATCCGAAAAACTTCAGGTTCTTTTAAGATCAGTCCAAGGTATTATATAAAAACAATTTAATCAAAAATTTGATGTTAATCGTGGATTTACACGATTTTCGAAAAATCAAAAATTCATTTTTTTGAAAAAAAAACACCACCCTGAAAATTTCAGGATCTTTTAAGATCAGTACAAGGTATTATATATAAAAAATTGAACCAAACATTTAATGTACAACTCGGATTTTCACGATTTTTGAGAATTCAACATTTTCCAAATTCATCATTATTCAAAATTTTTTTGCGGAATATTTTTTTTTTCATAGTCCCAAGTATACTCTTTAAGACGAATGCAAAACAATTTTTCGTAACTTTCATAGTTTCTAAGATATTGAAAAAATAAACTTGAAAGATTTGAAAAATTGTGAAATTAGAATTTTGGGATAACGTTCGAAGAGAAATTTTTAAATTTTTTTCCTTGATAGGAATTCGTTTTGTTAATAACGAAAACTTCTGACCAAATTTCATCGAAATTGAAAGGGGTCGATTCCAACCCTTGGTCGATTTGACATGGAATGACCCAACTATAACTCCGTGAATTATTGGCTTTTAAAAATTTCCTTCCAAAAATATATTCTTAAAGGTCTAAACTTTAAGAATATGCAAGAAAAATTGACTTTTTCAAAATTCTAGTACAGAACCCCCCCCCCTTAAAGTTACGGTCTGACCAAAATACTCCCTTAACTTCTTAAAAATTCAACGTACAGGATTATCTTTTCGGCGTCAGTCGGCAAATTATTGTCGATAAAGTGTGTCGTTACAGTGGTCGAGTTGTCCAGAATCTGATCGTTCGAACCAACTGTGCTTTTGATGTCGTCAATGTTGCACTTGAATCCAAATGCCTTGGAGAACGTTTCGATGACCTTGACGATGAAACAGCAGAATAGCCCAAAAAATTAGAATGAAAAATCGGATTGAAGAACGAAGATGAATATAAATCAATTTTAACTCACAAACATTCGTTCCTCTTTGACATAACTCGCCAGATTGTTGAACGTGAAGACAACTCGATTGTTTTGAGAGACAATGTAAATCTGCACTTCAGCGGTGTCAGAATGATTCACTGAGATCAACGAAAATCGATCAATTTACATTAATACATTACTCTGAGAGAAAAAATTACTAGAACCAATGAAATAAAGTTTTGAAGGCGAAAAATCATTTTTTTTCATTATTTGCCAAAACATATTAGATTGTTTCCCTTACATATTTACTTGGTTAATTTTTTTCAGTCAATTCCATAAATTTCTGTTTCAATAAACGAATTTACTTGAATCTAACAATATGTTATCAATTATATGTAATATGTTGTTTGAATCAAGAACATATTTTATCATTCAAAACATGCATGTCTTTTAATACAGGAAGCACTGAGAAAAAAAATTTGTTGAATCAACAAATTAATTAGTTCAATCAACGGGAAAAATGATTGATTCAGTCAAATGCGTGTTTATTGATTGTTGCTAAGCATATTATAAAAAATATATAGCCCTTGCCAAATAATTTAATATGCATAGTTTAGTGACCCCAAAAAGAGATAAATAGAAAAAAAGACAAATCTGCGCCAATTCTCCGATCTAATTTCTCTGTCCGACCGAGATTCGAACCCTCGACCCTACCTACCATCATACCTATCCTACCTAACTACCTAACACGCTACCTTCTACGCTATCGACTACTACTATGCATTTGAAAAAAGTTAGGAGTTATGAAGTTTCGAATATAAGAAAACATTTAAAAAAACCAGTTTTTTTAATTTTAATAACTTATGTATACTATTAAAGTATACTATAGAAATGATAGTTCTTTGTTTGAAGGAAATAAAAATTTCATCATTCCAAACGAATATTCTATTGGAATAAAATAATGGGTTATTTATTTTACTACAGCTTCTTTTCAAATAATCACAATCAATTTTATATCTAATAAATATTGAAAATACTACAGAAATATTTTTAGAAGTAAAATAATGATGAATTTATTGCAAAGAAATAAATTTGTTCGAAAAAAATAATTTCGTATTGAAGTCATTTTTTAGATCCAAATAATCTCATGTTTATGATGCCATAAATAATTTTCTTAAAAAAAAAAATAATTTCGTATTGAAGTCGTTTTTTAGATTCAAGTTATCATCATTTTAGATTCAAATAATCTAATGCTTATGATGCGATAAATGTAATTAATCTAATGAATACAAATTCAATTAAATCTGTTTAAATAAAAATATTTTTTGAAGTAAAATAATAATGACCATTGCAAGAAAATAATTTTTTCGAAAAAAATAATTTTGTATTGAATTCGTTTTTTATATTCAAATAATTTTATGTTTATGATGCGATCAATGTAATTAATCCAATGAATACCAATTTAATCAAATCTATCATGCATTTAATTGTAACTATTAAATAAGAGTTTAAGATAATGGAGTAATAGATTCGTGAAAAAAAAATTTTAAATGAAGAGTGATTTTCTTGGTTCAACAAATAAATAATCGAATTAATACTTTCATTTAATAAATAAATTCATGTTTTCAAATTCAGTAATTTTTTCTCTCAGTGTAATAATCGAAATACATTAATTTTACGAAATCAAAGATGACTATATTTTCAAGGCACTTACCAACGTCGTGGACGATTATATCAAATTTGAAGAATCCTTTCATATTGCTGATTGCCGTAAATTTCAGTGCCAAATCTCCGCTGATCGGATCCATCGTGAAAGGATTGATGATACCATTCAAGGAAGAATCAGAAATTGCCAAAGTTTCGAAATTTGTAGTGTAAGTCAGTGTCTCGTTGATGTCAGCGTCCGTGGCCTGAAATGATTCCAGACCTTCAATGAAATTCCCATAAAATTTGGCAAATCAATGTTACAGAAAACTTGACAATGACCTTGACCGTGAGAACAACTTTGTCAAGGGCATCCTCCATCGCAACGCCACCGCTGTAATTTTTATTCTCAAAAATTGGTGGATTGTCATTCTCGTCAAGGACAATTACAATGACCTTGAGTACCGCATCTTTCGGTGGATTTGTCGGTGGTCCATCATTGTCCGTTGCAGCCACCACCTGGAGAATCATTTTGTCCTTCTTCTCACGATCCAATTCTTCGATCACCCGTAATTCACGGTTGGTCTTGTTCAGAGTGAAGTACTCGGCATCTTCCTCTATGAGAAAATTGCATTTTTTTCCCCACAACATTGACAAAAGTATTTTGGTAATTGACGTTCAATTTCTGATCAATCTCTTTATCGAGATCTTTCATACCATTGTCGATCAATTTCTTAACTGTATTTAGGTTTAGGTTATTTTATTTTACTGTTAGAACTAACCGTCAGGCATGAGAAAGTAAAAAATATCCACGGTATTTTCGCCCATCATGTCGTAAGCTGGAGGAATGGTCACTGTCTCGTTCACCCCCGTTTTATTCTCTTTGATCCACGCTTCCCACTCGTTATTCTCAAATTTTGGGCTCGATTGAGTTATAAAGACTACCGTAAATTCTTGAGTATCTTGCAACGGTGGGTCTCCGCCATCAGTTGCGATTAGAGTTAGCTGATGAAAGTGAAATGCCGAAACTTAGATATTCATCATACTTTTGGGATTGTCTTTCGTACAATCAAACAACTTTCGCATTGAAAAATTGGATTTTTATCAGAGCTGACCAAAGGACCGGAAAGTACTTCAAGTACAAAGTAAGTACTTGAAGTATCAAGTACCGGCAGTATTTGAAGTACTACGTAATTATTACTTGAAATACTTAAGATTTTTAGTTTTTGAAGTACAAGAACTCAAAGTACAAGTTCGAGTACTTGAAGTACAGGTACTTGAAGCACAAGTACTTGAAGTACAACAGTTTGAAGTACAAGTACTTGAAGTACAGCTGTTTGAAGTACAAGTACTTGAAGTACAGCTGTTTGAAGTACAAGTACTTGAAGTGCAGGTGTTTGAAGTACGAGTGCTTCGAGTACGTGTACTTGAAGTACGCGTGCTTGAAGTACAATTGCTTGAAGTAAAGGTACTTGAAGTACAGGTGCTTGAAGTACGGGTGCTTGAAGTACAAGTATTTGAAAAGTCAAGTACCATGTATCAAGTACTTTTCAAGTTTTCATGTGCATCTCGTAAGTTCTAGTACTTGCATTCGATTTCTTATTCTCATTTGATTTTGTTCAAGTACTTTTTGTATCAAAACTTTTTGTATCAAGTACTTTTTGTTTCGACTTTGTGCAATACGCTGAGATTAGGCTGAGGCAGATTGGAACAGAAGTATATAAACAAAGAATTAAAAATAATTCAAAAATAGCATTGACGATTGTAATTACGATTTATTTTGATACTGGTTTGAAAAAGAAGAAATGAAGAATATAATACATGGATTGTCAAAACTGATCCAACTTCGTGTTCGTCTTCAAAAAACTGTCGTACTTAGGCAACAATTGAGGGACAGGCCGCGAAATATTATTTTCAATTACACATTCAAAGGCATTTGTACATGCAACTATCAGCAAGACACGTTCAAAAGTACTTGATACTTGTACTTGACAAAGTACTTGAAGTACAGAAAAGTATTTGAAATTTTAAGTAAAATATTTGATGTACAGGCCAAGTACTTGCAAATTTCAGTACAACACTTGAAGTACTTTTTAAGTACATAAGTGCAATACTTGAAGTACTTTTTAAGTACTTAATTCAAGAACCTCAAAATTGAAGTATTGTTCTTTATAAGTACTTGAAGTACTTCGGAAGTACTTGAAGTTCGTTTGAAGTACTTTTGGAGTGCTTAAAGTACGTTTGGAGTACTTAAAGTATGAAGTACTTTTGAAGTATTTCAAGTATAAAGTACTTTTGAAGTATTTCAAGTATGAAGTACTTTTTAAGTATTTCGAGTATGAAGTACTTTTTAAGTATTTCAAGTATGAATCACTTTTGAAGAATTTCAAGTGTGGAGCACTTTTGAAGAATTTCAAGTATTAAGTACTTTTGAAGTATGTCGAGTATAAAGTTCTTTTGAACTTTTTCAAGTTTGGAGTACTTTTGAAGTATTTCACGTAGGAAGTACATACTTTTGAGGTTTTTCAAGTATGAAGGTACTCTTTAAGTACTTCAAGTAAGTCGTAAGTACCGGGTACTTCAAGTACTGCCCAGCTCTGATTTTCACAATGTAAACTTGGAAAATTATCGTTTACCGTGTATGTATTTATGATCTCGGGGTCGATGACTTTCCTGAGACGCAACTGACCCAATTTTGTACTTATCGGAACAATCTCAAAATACTCGTGATCACCGGCTGAACAAAGAGGAGCAATTTCATCATCAATTATTTTGATTAATTATTTATTTATTTATTATTATTATTATTAATTAATTTATTAATCAATTAATTAATAATAACTCATTAATTATTGTTCATTATTAATAAATAAATAAATAAATAATAATTCATTAATTATTAAGTATTAATTCTAGAAGAAGATAATTTCATACTTGTGCTGGTCAAGGAAAAATTTATTTCTCCACTGGCGCCACGATCTGAATCGGTTGCTTTGAAATTACTCAGATACTGATTGTCGTAAGTTTTCAACTGTTCGTGAAGTGCTTGTTCCTGAAATGTATTTTTCATTGTTGCAAAAAGAGAAAGAAAGAACAAAAGAAGGCAAGTGATATCGGTCGATTATACAGATCTTACTTTTCTCAGTGGTATTTTTTGACTAGTCGGAAATTGGATTTCTGGACTATTGTAATTATAATCTTTCACTTGAATCACGTAGCTTCTCGTATCGTTCAGCGGTCCTGGATCCGTGCCTAGATCTTGAGCCTGAAAATAGTATATTACGATACTAGTGCGATGAAATTTTTTCTGACGAGTGTGAGTTTGCAGCATGAGCCGAAGGCGAATGTTGCAATCACACGAGATGAGAAAAAGTTTCTCGCACGAGTATCGTCCGAAATTTTATTGTACGAGTGCGCAAAGTGGCACTTTGTGGTACGAGCGAGCACGCGCAGCGTGCGCAAAGTGGCACTTTGCGCACGGAGTGCAATAAAAACTATATTTTTTCCCAACTTTTTTTTTCTCCAAAAAGCAACCAGTGAGAAAAAAGAAAGAAAAGAGGCAAAACCTACGTAGAGCTCGATCGTCCAACGTCCATAATAGCCCTTTAAATCGCAATTGGCAAATATGTGAGCTGAGCTTTGATCGTGAGTCTCAACGTAGAAAAGAGTTTTACAATTTTCATCCACATTCTCGTTCTCTTCCTCGGCTGATAAAATGTTTTTAATCTCGTAAAATACTTTGGTATTATCAGTATTTGGATCATCGTCATCTTTGGCTGTTACCGTGAAAATAAAATCATTCTGAAAAAGGGGAAAAAAATATATAAAATTATTGTATTGTTTGTCTGCAATTTTTGGATTTTGAACGAACTTTTTTCGCATTTTCCGAAATGGAAGCGGCGGGTTCACCGATTTCCGGTAACTCAGGTTTCTTGTCGTTGATATCTTCGAGAACAATCGTCACCACGAGATTTATCCAATTGGTATCAGCTGAAATATTTTGTTTTTTTTAAGGGTTAATTCTTTAGGATTTTGGAAAAATTGAGTTTTTTTCTGGATTAAACAATAATTTTGAGACATAAAACAATATCCAGTTGATCTTATAGTGAAAAAAAATTAAAACTGTTAATTAAACGACTTTTCCTCAAAACCTCTTTTTTCAAACTGGGAAGTAACTTCAGTAACTTCACAATCACATTGTCCATGGAAGCATTCAGCTGGTTTTTAATTTAATTCAAACTTCTTCTTATAAACTATTTACTCCTTATATTTGGGCAAAAAATCAATTCATTTTTTCAAAAGTGTACCATTTGTACAAAATTTGATTTTTAAAAAAATCCTTACGTACTTCTATAGCCAATAGTATATGGGGCATTCCATACGAAACCGACCAATTCGTAACCCCGACCATTTTCGATTTAGAAATTTTTTTATTTCTTTGTACGTACTGAAAGCAGTCTTTCAGAATTTTTTTAGATTTTCGTCTCAACTCTTCCAACCGCAATAAATTTTTCAAAATTGCACACAATTTTTTTTCAAATTGGCATAACTTTAAAAAAAAACGAAGATATCAAAATAAAACAAAAGATCATTCTTTTCGTCTTGAGTTGTAGTTTTATAAAAAAAATCCAAAAAAAGTATTTCATTTTCATATGTTTCTTTCAGCTTTAACCCAAAATATATATTTTTTTAACTTGGACTATTTTGATCTTTTTCAAAAAATTTACCATTTCTTGAGAGACATTTTTAAAAGTACTAAAAAATTCGCAGCTTGCGATATTCACAACTTGTATTTTTTTTAAATGTATTTTTTAGTGTTGCGCATATAACTTTAAAAATAGACAAAAAATGTGAGTTATGAATATCGGAAGCTGCAAATTTTTTAGTATTTGTAAAAATGTCTCTTAAGGAGTGGTGAATTTAAAAAAAAATCAAAATGGTCCAAGTTAAAAAGAAAAAAATACTTCGGGCTTAAAACTTAAATGAATTTCGATATTTTTTTTTGTATTTTTTTTTTTTATAAAACCACAACTTAAGGGGAAAAAATGATTTTCTGTTTTATTTTGATATCTTCGTTTTTTAAACAGTTAAACAGTTTAAACTAATTTTGGACCATATTTTTTTTTAGTTGAGTCATGATATTGATAGATGACAAATTAATTGTTTATACCCACACGTTACAAAATCGAAGAGATAATTGTCACGAAGCTCGAGATTCAACGTATGAGAACTGGGACCAGCATCGCGATCGAGGATGTAACCATCGGTAAGATTGACCCTTATCCAACCATCGAATCTTCCTATACTGAAGTACTGCGATGCCGAAGAAAGACCACTCATAATCACGTGTGACACATTGTTGAAAGGATCTACAGAGGAAAATCGCATGATTTTTTATCTTCTCAAAAAAAAATAAGAAAATAATCAAGCAAACAGATTTTTCACACTGAGAAAAAAAAATGTTTGAATAAACTAAATCGGAGGTGAAATACGTTCAAATAAATATTTTATATCACTCAGTACAATAATGGACGCTTTTACGTCCGCAAGCGAACGTGAAAAAGTCCATATTGCACCTCGTGATATAAAATATCGTACATCACTCGGCGTAAAAACATTTTTATATCACTCAGTACAATAATAGACGCTTTTACGTCCGCAAGCGGACGTGAAAACGTTTTTAATTTAATTTAATTTTTAAGGACGTGAAAATGTGTTTACGTCCTCGTGATGTAATGTACTATTTTAAGTCCTCGTGATGTAATGTACTATTCTTGGGTCTAACTAAATAATTAGTTTCTCGAACAAATTTGCGCTTCGGTAGACCAAAATATTATTCAGGCAAAAAAATGTTGAATTGTACCAACTAAATATTCGTTTAAACGTATTTGACTTCCAATTTAATTCCAACTTTTTTTTTCTCAGTGCATCATTGCTTTTTCTCCCTTACAAGTTCTGTCGTCGTCGGCGCCTTCGACGCGGACAACTTTCGTTCCATTGGACGTTTTTTCGCGCATACTAATCGTGGTGTTCAAAGTTTTGTCAGCAAGATGAGGCACATTGTCATTTAAATCAATGACGAAGATCTCGATCTAAGTACATTAAATTACAGCAAAATGACTTCGTTTTTGGGCTTTGGAAAAAAAATGGCAATGAAAAACCCGGATGAGAAAATTGTATGCCTTCGCAACTTTATGAGGGAAATTGTCATTGATCGACTTACGTTTTTGGACGTATTGTGATCACCGTCAGACGCGATGACCTTGTAATATATGAATTCGTATTCTTCAGCGTCTATTCCCATGTTCAGATCGACTTTTATTAGTCCCGTCGCACTATCGATGAGTATCAAATCGTTTTTCGTATCATTTATCGGCCTGTCGTCAACAAAAAAAATTCCAGAGTCCATCCAAATCCGATTGTCATCAATAGTAAGGTCCGTATTTTAAGATCTTAAGATGACACTTTCCATCGAAGTCAAGTTGGAACTTAAGGTCGAACTTAAGTTCACTCTTTCTGAGTTCATTCCAAGTTCAAACTTTAGTGCGAACTTCAGATCGATCCTAAGTTCAAACTTAAACTTGGTTCGAGTTGGTTAAACTCAGTGATCGGCAAAATCGATATTTTCGTCAATTTAATTACCGCTAATTACTCTGTGCTAGAAAATTTTATAATTGTTCCAATAAATATTACTCATTATTAAGGCACTCGATAATTAGGCAGTAAGGTATTTCTAATATTCGAAAATTCGATAAATCATTTTCGCTTATTATCAATTAAACCTATAACTTGTAATTTAGATCTAATAATTACTCAATAACAGAGTAATTAAAATTTTGCTCTTATGAATTGATGATGTTTTTAAAAATTAGGTAATTGTTCCATGTAATTATTAATTAACCAAGTAATTAAATACTTAAGTACTCTACTTACTCATTTTTTATGAAAGTAGTTAATTATTATTCCCAATTATTAATTATTCGAATAATTAGATAACTAATTCTTCTAATTACTAATTTTTCAAAAAAATAGTTGATTATTCTTTGCAATCATTAATTATTTGAATAATTAGAAACTTGATTCTTCTAATTACTAATTTTTTAAAAATTTCTTCGATCGATGTTAACTTAGCGATAAATCATTGAACAGAGGTTCAATTCCTTTCGAATTGAAGAAAGTAACATAATCTGAATGATCTTTACGCTGAATTGACAAAAAAAAATCGCTGGAGTCTAGAAAATGTTTCAAATTCAAGCTAAAATGTAGAGTTTTCTTTTTTCTTACGATTGCTTTAATCATGCTGACCTTGAAAAACTCGAGATCCCGATTTAAATACAAAAAGCATGAAACTAATTACTCCGAAAATTGATAATTAATATAATGAAATTACTAATTACTCAAATAATTAGTAAATAAAATAGTTCAATTACTAATTAGTCTAATAATTAGTAATTTATATATCTAAATTATTAATTATTCAAATAATTGGTAATTTAAATATATACATTACTAATTATTCAAATAATCAATAATTGACGTAATTCAACTATAAATTATTCTATTAATTAGTAATTAAAATAATTCAATTACGAATTGATTTAATGATAAGTATTTTTAAAAATAATATTACTAATTTTTCTAATAATGAATAATTCAAAGAATACACATATTCAATATCCAAATAATTCGTAGTATTGGTTTTTAAATTACTGATTATCGAAATACCTAAAAAAAATAATGGATGATAATATTAATTTTGTAAATAACGATTAATTAAAAATCTAAATTTTTTTTTGCCGATCACTGGTTAAACTTAAACTTGGTTAAACTTCCAAACAGGTTAAGTTTGAAGTTGAGATCGATCTGAAGTTTCCACTGAAGTTTGAACTTAAGGATGAACTTATAATGACACTTAAGTTCGATCTTAAATTCCAATTTCAGTTCGATTTGAGTCCAACTCAAGATCTATCTCGAACTTCGAACTTAAGTTCGATCGAACTAAATTATTTTTACAACTAATGCCAAAAACGCGGTCGAGGGCGGCGATGAAAGAAGTTCGATCGAACTTAAGATCAAACTTCAAACCAAATGTAAGTTTGAACTTAAGATTGATCTGAAGTTCGCACTAAAGTTTGAAATTAAGTTTGAACTGAAGTTCGCACCAAAGTTTGAAATTAAATTTGAACTTAAGTGTGAACTCATAATGGCACTCAAGTTCAAACTCGCGGTTCATCTCAAATTGGAACTTAAGTTCGATCTTAAGTTCCAACTTGAGTTCGATGGAAAGTTTGATCTTAAGATCGATCTCAGGATAGGACTTATGACTTGATATTCGGGCCTAAGAAGCGAATGATGGAAACAAAGAGACTCACTCGATGTAATACGAGATCCTGTTGTATTTAGGTCCATCGTCGTCCGTTGCCGTTATTCTTCCGATCAGAGCGTCTTTCAATTGATTCTCGGTCACATTCATCATCTCGATACGTCCAAACTTTGGCTCGTTGTCGTTTATGTCCTCGATGTTGAGAGTCAAGGAGGCTTGAACCGAAAATTCAAAATAAGGAAGTACAAAAATGTAACGAGACGAAATAATGGTACAAATGGCAGGCTTGCAAGAATCATCAATTTTGATCCTTTTATTTTGAAACTATTTTTTCTCAAATATACCGGAAGTCGTATTGGCATTGTGCACGGTATTTCTGTCCGTAACGGAAATCTTCAGAAAGATAATGTCAAAAGCCTCGTAGTCGATTCTATCGGTGACGAATAATGTACCGATGGCGTAACGATGATCTCTCTTCAGGTCTGGCCAATCAGTGCGAATGCCCAAATGTCTGTGAAGTTGATAAAAAATTGTATCCCTCAAAAAAAATCTCGAAGCATTCTATCGTTCATTACAACTTTGTTCAGGGGTTATACCCAAACAATTTTTTTTTTGTTTTTTTTTTATTGGCTTAAATGATAACGAAGTATTTAAAAATGATATTCAAAAGCTATTTTGGGGGGACAAGCTTATGAACAAAAATTGTTTATTACCAGTGTACAGCATTGCTTTATACTAATCCCCCCCCCCTTTCCTACTAAGGCCAGGGCTGCAGCCCACACGCTACACCTTTCCCATTCTGTATCGCAATTCTGCCGAGAGTGAAGGGAAAACTGCAGAAAAACCTTCACTGATACAGACGGTAAACTCTACCTAAGCGCCCGTCGGTAGCAATGCGAGCACGCCCTAGCACGACTATCGTCGGTCGGTTAGGTAGTTACCTCCTCCATTGCGATCCAGTGAGCCAGTCGCTTGCACAGTTAGGTGAACCACCATCCGAGCGATAAGAACCACGTCGGCAGGCCTCACCGAAACCGTACAATTAACCGCCCACTCATCGCAATGAGGTCTTTGGGATTCCATTATTTTAATGGTGGGGTCCCAACCCACCGGGATTGCAGCTGATAAACACTTGAAAAATTGGAATATTTTTCAGCGGTGTCGCCGGGGTTCGAACCCGGGTCCCGCGGATTACGAGACCCGCGCTCTAGCCACTTGGCCACTGCTCTCCCCATAAGCTTATAAACAATTTTTGAAGCTTATTCTTCAAGACGTCTCTGATTATTAGTAAATACGTTTTCAAACTCTAAACGTGTTTTTCTCAAAACTATGTTTTTCAAATTTACGATTGGTAAATAATTTGCAATAGACAGTTTACGGTCGATTTAAAAAAAACAAAGATGAAAATCAAAATTGATCCCAATTCGTGAAGTTCCAAAAAATTAAATTAAATCTTGGGTATTTCCAAAGAAAAACTATAAAGTAAAACAAGTTTCTCCTCAGACAAAACAAGTGTTTGAGTCAACTACTGCCCCGACGCCCTTTTGTACCTCAAATATAGATACAAAATATCTTTCTACATCTTAAAACACCGAAAAAAGAGTCCAGTGATTATTCATGGATCAGTCCAGTATTACGGCATGCCATTAAAAATTACTGGAGAACTCCATGAGATTAATGAAAAATCTCGAAACTTTATTTTGATTCATGGTTAGGTAACAAAAAAAAAATTCCCAAAAAAGCTTCATTTTTCAGTGGTTCTAGGTAGTAAAAACCCCTTAAGATTTTTTTTTCTTACTCTCTATAGAGAGACTCTTCGACTGGCACGCTGCCCTTTTGGGCTCTCGTATTTTCCCAATCAATGCTGAATATCAAATCGCCATCGGTGTCGATGTCACTCGCGCTTATCGAACCTTCAACTTCCGTTCCAACTGACACTTCCTCGACGAGCGTTAGGCTCGTATTTACCTGACAAAATTCAATTTAATCGTCGCGAATGTTAAATTGGAATGTTAATTAAAAAAAAATGAACCCTGACGAAAGAGAGGAAAATCAATGAGGGCTCACCAGATAGAGACTTGGGGGTACGTCGTTAACGTCCGTGACGTTTATCGTCAGAGTAGCGTAGGTTTTGTGCTCGGCCGTGTCCGTCGCGACGATTTGCACGACGACGATCGGCATTGATTCGTAATCCAATGCATCGTCTTGATTAGTCGTGATCACGCCGGATTCTTCGTGAATCGTCAAAGCTCGCTGCGCTACCAAAGAGTGTCTGTAAAGTGACCATAAATAATATCTTATTTTCTTATCGTTATAAACAGAGATGGGCCGTACTTGAAGTACCCGGTACTTGCAATGAACTCCAAGTACTACAAAAGTACTTCAAGTACTACAAAAGTGCTTTAAGTACTACAAAAATACTTCAAGTACTACAAAAGTATTTCAAGCACTACAAAAGTACTTCAAGCACTACAAAAGTACTTCAAGCACTACAAAAGTACTTCAAGCACTACAAAAGTGCTTCGAGTACTACAAAAGTACTTCAAGCGCTACAAAAGTACTTCAATTACTACAAACGTACTTCAATTACTACAAAAGTACTTCAAGCACTACAAAAGTACTTCAAGAACTACAAAAGTATTTCAAGTACTGCAAAACTACTTCAAGTACTGCAAAACTACTTCAAGTACTGCAATAGTACTTCAAGTACGACAAAAGTACTTCAAATACTACAGAATTACTTCAAATACTACAAAAGTACTTCAAGTGCTTAAAAAGTACTTCAAGCACTACAAAAGTACTTCAAGAACTACAAAAGTACTTCAAGTACTGCAAAAGTACTTCAAGTACTACGGAAGTACTTCAAATACTACAAAAGTACTTCAAGTGCTTAAAAAGTACTTCGAGTATTGTACTTAAATTTGCAAGTACTTGCCCTGTACTTCAAGTATTGTACTTAAAATTTCAAATACTTTTCTGTACTTCAAATACTTTTTCAAGTACAAGTATCAAGTACTTTGAAATGTGTCCTTCTGATGGTTGCATGTACAAAGCCTTTAAATATGTGATTGAAAATAATATTTCGTGACGTACGGACATACTGTCCCTTAACTGTCGCCTACGACAGTTTTTTGAAGACGAACACGAATTTGGAGTTATAGTTTTAACAATCTAGGTATCATATTCTTTATTTCTTCTTTTTCAAAACTGTATCGAAATAAGTCATAATTATAATCATCAATGCTGTTTTAGAATTATTTTTAATTCTTTGCTTAAATACTTCTATTCCAATCGGCCTGAATGCCTAATCTCAGTGTATTTCCCAAGGTGAAAATATGTTTTTATACGAAAAGTACTCGAATAAAAATCAAATGCGAATAAGAAATTAAATGCAAGTACTAGAACTTATGAGATGTACCTGAATACTTGAAAAGTACTTGATACTTGGTACTTGATTTTTCAAGTACTTGTACTTGAAGTACTTTAAATCTTAAGTACTTCAAGTAATAAGTAATAAGTAAGTAATAAGGCCATTAATGCCTGCAAATCTTCGAAAGAATCTTGAAAAAAATCTTCTCATCTTCGAAAGAATCTTCGTATCTTGAAAAGAATCTTAGATTCTTTTCAAGATTCTCCTCAAGGTTGTTCCGAAGATTCTTTCACAGATTTTCAGACATTAATGGCCAACAGTATACGAAGTACTTCAAGTACTGCCGGTACTTGATACTTCACGTACTTGAAGTACTTTCCGATACTTTGTCCACCTCTGGTTATACATTATTGAATAAAGTAAGATAAATTTCAATTATTTTCTATGTATATGTATCTGTACTAACGTAACTTTATCGCCATAATCGCGATCACTAGCGTGAACTGTGGCAATGGAAAATGATTTTCCAACGTCCTCCGGAACACTGGCAATTGTTGGGGTATTCTCATCGAAGATCGGCAATTCGTCGTTCCAATCTTTCAACCCAATGTGAATTTTTCTAATCCCTACGTGACTCGTGTTGCTCACCTCAGAAGCACGTAACTGCATGATTAGATTATATTATTTTGGGAAAAAAATCATCGATTCGATCATCTTTCAAAATTTCAAAATTGCATAAAATCTGTACAGCTCGAGCAATTTTTGTCAAATTGAATATCAAGGATCTTTATCCATTAAACCATCATTATTCAAATGTTCAGCCAGAGCCATTTTCATTCTCTATGAGGAAGTAAAATATCTGTCTGTAAACCTGAATATCGATCTCTCGCCAATTTTCGTCCTCGTAATCGAGCAGAGAGGCATTAATGACGGAAATGGTGAAAATTCCACTTTGATAACCACTTGTGGGTACAACGAGAAAGGCCGAGCTCCATTTGTGTTCGGAATCATCTGTGAGAGTCACGGTGAATTGTGCATTTTCAGCCTGAACGAATGAGAAAAGTGTTTTATTACTTTCGAGGATTCTCAGTGATCAATCGATGCATACCCAGAAGAAAGATCTAGTACATTTAACTAAATCCTAGTCAAGCCAAATAAATTTTTTTAGTTGTAGGCCGGCCTAATACAACTCTATTCATGTCAACGAATTTTTTTTTTTTTTTGAATGACCTACTAGGAAAATATATTGCGATCTAATAAATTTTTTTTTTAATGTTAATAAATATTATTTCAAACTGAACAAATATGTATTTAAATGAAATAATTTTTTTGTATTTACACAATATATATTTTTAAACATTTCAATCTTTGAATGTATAGCTACACATATGAAGTCTACAATTTCGTAAAGCTTTGTCTTTTCTTTAATAGAAGGGAAAAGAAAAAAAGACCCTTTTTATGGGAATCCTTTTCGGGGATTCGACCATCTTGCGTTTTGCCGCAATGTTCAATGTATCAAATATCCATACTCAAAAATAAGGATATCAAATATGGACGGGCTTAGAAAGAATATAGGCGTCGAGAGGCAGGTTCGCTTGTGCGAGAGGTAGCCACCTGGCGGATTTTTGGGGTACTGACAAATCTGCGGATATGATCGGGTGAGATTACGGGTGAATAGGTATCTAGTAACCACGAATAGAATTTTTCTTCAACGCCTGTTTCTCGATGACAGGGAATTCAAATAAATAAATAAATATAGTGGAAGTAAATATCGCCAGAGTTGGCCAGATTCGGCGCTTCGCGGCGCGATATGGCAGACTATATGGCGACTGCCCAGGTGTTACCATGGGACTCGTGAAACAGTAACGGAGAGATGGGCCGCGAATCAGTTCGCGGACCTCTGGGCGCAGGATCCAGGGATGAGGCACACCAAGGAACTCTTTTCTGGGCCCTCAGCAATGCTAGGGACCGTGCCAGCTGAACTAGACCGAACCCAACTCAGGGTGGTCGTGGGACTAGTCACGGGACACTGGCACGCAGGCAAGCATCTCCCGAGCAGAAATTTGATCCGGCTAGCCTAATAACGGATAAGGTCCTGATCAGGCATCAGTAAGGATAGCCTGATCAGGATAGCCTGATCACGCACAGATCCCAGCCGGATCATATTTTGGTATGACATCGATTGCCAGGCTACCCACACATTATCCATGTCAGGGACAGATCAGGTGGTGCTAAGGACCGGCAAAAAAAACTTTGGTCTGAATAATGTGGCTAGCCTGATATTTCCCTGATCCGGGATGGAGCAGGAGTGTTAGTTCCGAGACTCGCCGCGAGATGTCGCAGTACGGCGGACGCTCGCTCCCATACGGATGATGTGAATAGTATGCTTATATATGCGACCACGAGCATTAAAATTTACTTCTCTACCGCGAGGAATAAAACCTCGCGAGAAGCCCTATTGAGAAAAGTCCTTTGCTGACTTCCTCGTACTGTACCTATACTCTATAAACACATAACATTTTTGTGGAATAAAATAAATAAGCGATAAGGCACCTGATCAGGCTAGAAACCGTCCACGATCAGGACCGGATAAGGCGCCTGGTCAGGCAGGAACCGTGCGCGATCAGGACCAGATAAGGCGCCTGATTAGGCTGGGACAGGCTAATAAGCGTGCCCAGCAAAGGGCCCGGGCACAATGGTCCACTAGGACTGAGTGCCCGGACAATTCTCACAAACAAAACAAAATATCGCCCAAAATTGGATGGAAGGAAAATTTTCTTTAAAGTAACTAAAAAATAATCAAATAAACGATTATTTTTTTCTGGGTGCATCGATCGCTGGATAAGCCACTGAAAATCATCAATGATCAATCGAAGGTCAAATGAGACAGGAAACTTGCCAAATCCGGATCATTGATCTCGATCGATGGTTCAAATTCAAGGGTCGTGTATTTCTCCTCGTCGATCTCAATATCGAGTACTTCCGGCGTGATTTCTGGTACATTGTCATTGATGTCCTCGACAATGACGATGATGGTCGCATTGATGATAGACGTTGGTTCCGGTACCTCGTAAGCGAATATGAGAAATCGGTAGATTTCCTGCTGACGAGCGTCACGATCGATCGGATTGATCGTTATCAAACCGGTTTTCTGATCGACCTCGAAATATCCTTCGTCCTCTTTGTCATTGAAAAATTATTGGTATCAATTACATTGAATGCAAAAGTAAATGAAACGACAAAAAACTAGGAATTGTTCTACTCACTTGGGTCGTTAACTTCGATTCGATAATTTATTTCGGCGTTGATCCGAACATCACCGTCTATGGCCGAGACTTCGAAAGACTGTGGACACACCAAACTCGGTGTAGTCAGCGATACTTTTTCTTATCACTTATATAATGACGCAAAGTTGCGATTTTTTTTATTTTTTCATTTCTTACGCTAATTAATGAAAATTGATAAAAGACTCACTTTGGTGGATTTTTCGAGAATATTTTCTGAGGCAGTTAGTCTTGTCCAGGCTGGAGGCATGTCAGGCATATCGATCACTTGTATCACTGTCGTGAGGTTGCCCTCGTTATTACCACCGTCCTGCAATTCGATTCCTAGTTCTAAATATCCTGAAGTTAATAATTCTTAAGGCGGTATTTCGGTCTAGAGACACTTTTTGGCGTTTTGTCGAATTCAATTGAAAATATATATATATATATATTTTTACTATTCTGTCTTACAGCATATTTATTAATATTTTGATAATAAACAAAAAACAATTGCGAGAAAAAAAATGAAAATGAAATAAGTCACAAATTGGTAAAGTTGGGGCTAAAAAAAGGGGTGTGCTGGCTGACACGATTACAACCTTTCCAACAGGGTTGCGAAATTTGTAATGTAAAAGTAATGCATGATTCATTACTTTTAGAATGTGTAATGGAAAAAATTTTCATTACCCATTACAATGTAGGGTGTAGTGGAAAAAATTTCCATTACCCATTACAATGTAGTGTGTAATGGAAAAAATTTGCATTACCCATGAAAATGTAGTGTGTAATGGACAAAATTTTAATTACCTATTACAATGTAGTGTGTAATGGACAAAATTTACATTACCCATTACACGATTACAACCTTTTCAACAGGGTTGCGAAATGTGTAATGTAAAAGTAATGCATGATTCATTACTTTTAGAATGTGTAATGGAAGAATTTCCATTACCCATTGCAATGTAATGTATAATGGACAATACTTTTATTGCAATTTTGGGAATATAAAAATATAAATGAATAAATTATTGAAATTTTACATTACATTTTAATGACTTAAGGTACCTTAAATTCTAAAAAGCATCTATATGCAATCCGGCACTGTGTCAATTATAAAAGAAAATTATAAAAGTGTCAATTATAAAGAATAGGAAAGAATAAGAATAAAAGTGTCGGGCACTGTCGTTCTAAATGATCACGCGACCACTTAATTACTAGTTTTGGCTCATTTTAACCCAGGCCAAAAATCTACTACGATATAATAAAAAATGTCCAAAATTTCCATTACGCATTAAGTTGTAGTGAACGAGCAAAATTTTGTCGATTACACACTATTGTAATAGGTAATGAAATTTTTGTCCATTACATACTACATTGTAATGGGTAATGATTTTTTTTTTTTCATTACGCACTGCATTGTAATGGGTAATGGATGTTTTTTCCATTACACACTACATTGTAATGGGTAATGAATTTTTTTTTTCATTACACACTATATTGTAATGGGTAAGGAAATTGTTTTTCCATTACACACTACATTGTAATGGAAATTTTTTCCATTACACATTACATTGTAATGGGCAATGGAAGTTTTTCCACCACACACTACATTGTAATGGGTAATGAAAATGGCAATGCGTCACTTGCAACCCTGCTTTGCAGTCACCCGATACATAATTAAAAAAAAATTAAGATTCTTAATTAGTAAGAAGTTCATTATAGTCCCTACTTCAGAGAAAGCGGAAAAAAAATTTCGCAAAATGGCGGCGGCCTGAACAAAAAAAAAGCATTTTTCGAATATTTTTTCATAGTTTTTAATTTTTTTACAGCAGTAAAAAAAAATTCTTCTCGAGGATATATTCTCAAAGGTCCGAATTAAGAATATGAAAAAGAATTGAGTGTTTTTGAATTCTAGATCAGAATACCGCCTTAATTTCCAACAAATAATGATTGATCATTAAATTGATCCATTTTTTAGAATATATGAAAATGTTCGAATATTTATGAATTATATATCTGAGTGACTCACGATAGCTCGTATCAGAAGCATGTACATTGATATAGTCTCAAAGTCGAGGCTCTCGGTAACGTTGAGATATGCTTGAAGTTCGTATTGCGATCCGCTGACAGGTGAGGTGATGATTCGAAAATTTTTAGCGATCGGCTGTTATTTTCAATGTGTTTTTATCGATGAGTAAATAAATTCCTCACTATTATCGTTGATCAATTTTACCGAAAAAACGACTTACATCGGAGACCGAAGTAACTTCGACTTGGTCTATCCATCCATCAGCATCCCGGATTACATAATTACATCCCGATGGACCCTCGTAATTTTCCTTCGAGCAAATGGTATTTATTTAGGTTTCTATTTGCTATTATAATCGAAGGAATCGATATAATAAATTATAATGAAAAATCAATATCATAACTAAATATCAATTTCAACTACTATAATCTGAAATTCTATTCCCTCAAATTATACACCACTGGCGAAAAGTTTCCGGACAAATCTTCAAAAAAGGTCTGGAACATTTCGGAACATTCGGCTTCATTTCCTGATTTATTAATTACTTTTACAAATTGTTTTTAGATTTGGACTTTATTTTGAAAACAGCTGTTTTTCACCTTTTTATATATTTTTATATATACATTTTTTTTTTTAAATACATTTTCACGATTGGATTCATAAAGGGGAAAGTTTGAGCTTCAATTTCCTTTTTTTTTTTTTAACTTTGAGCGATTTTTTTCCCCAAAGTTATTCTGTTTTTTGTGAAAAAAGAGGAAATTTGAAAAATCCCGTATAACACGTAAACAGGGGATTCATGAAAAACTCCAAGACAGCAAAAAATTGCGTCTTTTGTTGAGTTTAGAGAAATTTTTTCAGATTTTTTTTCAAACATTTTTTTTCCTCATTTTCTGGGTCGGAGCTCAAATAATTCAATGACCATAACTCCAGTACTATGAGATTATTAATAAAATTTCAAAAGGGGATAATACTGCATTTTACCATTTTCAACACATTAGAATTTTTTTCAAATTTTTTTTCCAGCATCAACACGAAGAAACAAAATTTTGGGAAAAAAATCTGAAAAAATTCATCTGAAATCGACAAAAACAGACGTAACTTTTTGTTATCTTCAAGTTTTTCACGAATCCTCTTTGTTTTCGTGTTACACGTGATTATTCAAATTTCCTCTTTTTTCATAAAAAACAGAATAACTTTGGAAAAAAAAACGCTCAAAGTTAAAAAAAAAAAGGAAATTAAAGCTCAAACTTTCCTCTTCGTGAATCCAATCCTAAAAATGTATTTAAAAAATTTCCTCTGGAAGATGGTTGCACCTGAAGAGAGGGGAAAAAGGCGAAAAACAGTCGTTTTCAAAATAGAGTCAAAATTGAAAAACAAATTGTAAAAATAATTTTAAAAATACAGGAAATGAAGCCAAATTCTTCTCCTTTAAAATGCTGCTTGTTAAATTAGTCTACGTTGACTTCCGGCGAAATGGCATAAAAAAGACCTCTCTTGACCTTTCTTGACCTTTCTTGACCTTTCTTGACCTTTCTTGACCTTTCTTGACCTTTCTTGACCTTTCTTGACCTTTCTTGACCTTTCTTGACCTTTCTTGACCTTTCTTGACCTTTCTTGACCTTTCTTGACCTTTCTTGAAGTTTTGTCCGGAAATTTTTTGCCGGTAGTGTACCTCTATCGAGCAACTTCGCTGTTGACTGTGGATGACAGGCGCATTGTCATCGATATTTCGGATATTCAGGGCAATCGTGTACTCGCTCGAATCCACGATTATAGGGAAGCTGTACTCTTGCATTATCGGCGTTTCATAATCTTGCTTTTTCGTTATCCAGAGGGACCAATTTTTCGTTGACTCGTTTCGTCTGAGCTCAGCACCGAGAACAAAATTACTCTTGTCTTCGCTCATCGCCCCGATTATCGGATTCACATCGTCTGATAGAGAAGAGGAAAATTGATTTTCAACCATCCATCAATTTTAACCCGTTCTTACAATAACAAAATCGTTCTACAAATATCAATTTTTCATTTGATTGTCTATTTTGAAATTCGCCTATTTTGGCGCATGCATCAAAATAATTGATTCCAATTAATAAAATTCGTTAAAGGTAAATGTCCCAGTTATTGAACAGGTCCCAATTATTGAACACTATCTTGTATTTTTATTATTTCTCATTCAACTGCATGCATTTACTTATTTATAAAAATTTCATTACATATATGGAACTTTCAGCTATCGAAATGTTACCTTACTTGTGCAAAAAAATCTTTAATTAATAGAGAAAAAAATTATTTAATCGGCAACGATGATCCGATTTGACGTCTCGTAGTAACTGCTTATCGTTTTTGCTAAGACGCGCCGCTTCACTCGTAAGGGCATGAAAAATTCAAAAACTGTCGCCTCTCAAAAAGTAAAGGCGTTTCAGGTTCCTCAGAAAATTTCTTACGAATAATAATTTAAAAAAATTGTTTTTAATTAATTATTTGTAAAAAATACGGTGTTCGATTATTGGGACATAGAAAATGCAGTGTGTCCCAATCATTGGACACTCGAATTCTGCAAGATGGCGTCATTAAACCCATCAAAACATCGAGACAGTTAACGCGTGACAGATCGTGTGAATCGGATTTATTCAAACAAAAACTGTAAGTTCCTGAATAAACTTACCATTATTCTTTTAATAATAACTCTAAGATCGTCAAATACATATTTTATTTGTATTTTCGTGCAATAAACATAAAAAGAAAAGTAAAAAGAGAATATAACCTAAATGTAACCTAAAAATATGAATGTAATGTTCGATATTTTTTGCTTTCCGACATTTCAGTAGAAAAACAAGAAAGCTGCGACAAAATCAAACAAAAACGGAACATAAGAACGAGGGAGCTGAAAATAAAAATAAAATAAAGTTTGAGTTGAAAAGCAAAAATAAACCGAACGCGAATGAACCAAAAACCTGTCAAAAGAGACTAAATATATATTTTTGTATTTTTATATGATTAATAATAGTATATTGTGCAACTAGTGCGGCAAGTTGTCGATTGCCCACGCTCATTCGCTTGAGAGGGCAATTGACAACGCCGCACGAGTTGCACATACTATTTTTTATTGCGAATGCGGAATAAATCCCAATATAAAATTGCCCCGGGGGGGGGGGGGCGAAGCCCCGGTGGGGGTTGGAGGGGCGAAGCCCCCCCACAGACCAAAAATAAGAACTAAAAAGTTAAGAAATATACAGGAAACTTAGTTAAGGAATAATGAAAACAAATTTATTTTGAACAAGAACAAGAACCGCATGAGTAGTAAGATAGTATGCGATCTGTCACGTCAACCTCAATTCAGTTTTAATATTTCGGTTGCGTTTTTGTTTTTGTTGAATTTCACCGACGTTATTCTTTTATTTCATTTCGGCACTGAATCTGCGTGCGCAAATTATAAAATGGGCAAAAAGTTACTTTTCAACCGCAACAGCGGGCGTAAAAATACCGCTTTTCCCGCATGAGTAATAAAATAGTACATTACGATACTAGTGCGATGAAACTTTTTCTGACGAGTGTGAGTTTGCAGCATGAGCCGAAGGCGAATGTTGCAATCACACGAGTTGAGAAAAAGTTTCTCGCACTAGTATCGTACGAAATTTTATTGTACGAGTGCGCAAAGTGGCACTTTGCGCACGGAGTGCAATAAAAGATTATTTAAGTGTTTGGTATTGCTTTTATTTCTTAATATTGTACGCAAAAAAATATTTTCAGAATGGAAAGAGAATTCTCGAGAGTGTTCGATAACTGGGACATGCCTGTTCAATATTAGGGACATAGGCACTTCCAGTGTTCAATAATCGGGACATTTGCATGCTTCACATTGTTATTCTTTTTTTTCATTTGAAATCATTTAAAAACAATTCAAAGGGTGATTTTTCGAAAGTAAAAATATGAAAGTATCATTTGAACATGAAAGCGATGGTTTTTTTCTTGATTTTACATTTATTTCTCACCGAATTCAAAATCCCCAGATCCTTAGCTGTTCAATAATTGGGACATTTACCTTATATTTGTTTATAGACATTTTTTTCTATATAAAAGTTTCTTTTGCTCCAGACGATTTTTTTCCGGAAAGAAAACTTGCCTTTGTAATTAAGCACTGCAATGCAAACGTCACGATCGACTTCCTCATCCAGGACGATCCTCGTGCGTTCGGTATTTTCGTCGTATTGAAAAAAGTTCAGAGCTGTATCATTGGGAACAGGCTTGAAGAAGGGAGGTGTATCCCAAGCTGTGAAGAAAAGTCTCCTGAATCAAGTTGAAATCAGAGAAATCGATGTCATTCGCTATTGTGACGAAATTGACTCACCAGCTTGTGCAATCTCGATTGTCAGCGATAAGCAGATAATCAATAGTCCAATGTAAATCGTCAACGCCATATTGTGTGGTAACTTCTTGTTTTTTGTAATTACCTAATGAAAATGTAGTTTAAAGTTTGGGAGGCTAGAGATGGATTCGAGAAAGTTAAACATTAATGGTTGGAGATTATTTAAATAAATAAATAGTCGAGAGCAAGTCGATCTATGACTAATTATCTATTAACCTTATTAAAATCTAAATTCTAACTTTAGACTGCTAGATCAGGGAGGATTTTCTGCATTTCTACCAAATTTTGGACTATGTCATTAAGACCACTGGACCAAAAATAAAAAAATATATATTTTGAGAATCCTTTGAGCTTTGTAATGATACCTTAAACGATATATTAATCCAATTTTTTTTTTGGTTCAGACTAACCCCCTATTTTAATCTAAGATAATATTTATTCTAATCATTGATTGGCCATATGTGTAAAAGTCATGAAGTCATCATTATGCCAACTTGCAATTTTCTATGTTACATATTTTTCGAGAAAATCTGTTTTGTGACACGACGGACTAGAGACTGATCTTATAAGGGTTCCATTTTTTCAAGGGGGGAAAAGGGTCAGTAAATTTTCTGATACTACAACTTATAAGAAATATTGTCAGAAAATTTGAAGTCATTAGGAGCAAAACTTGTCGAGTTATAGACAATTGAGTCTCCGGTCTCCGGACAATTGAGTTTGTAAAAAAATTATTGAGGTGTGACCATATGGCCAAGATTATAAAATAAATAAAAAGGAATGTGTCGGTCATGCAGCAGCTGCAGGTGAGTTGCTTTATGGAGCTGTAATCGACGATTCTATGTAAGTTAAAAAAAAAATTCTCTTTCGCTTCCTCATAAAGGAAGCTTTGTTTTCGTGAAAATTTTTTTTTTCGAGATTTTTATGTCAATGTGTTCAAAATGTCCTAAAACATCGAGAAATAATATTTAGAAAAAATGTCCGGATGGATGTGTGTGTGTGTGTGTGTGCGTGTGTATGTATGTATCCTGAGTTTCTGATGTAAATTATTAATAACTCGAGAACGCTTCGTGATATCGAGCTAAAATTTGGCACACTTGTAGAGCACGAATTGCTTTTCATTTTGAAAAAAAAATTAATTTACTTCTAACGGGTGTTCAGATTATATTGACTTTTTTCGTTTTTGCAAGAATGGCGTAAACGCTCTAATTAACTTGTGCAATTTTCAAGATATTGTATTCAAACTTTGTGCAGAATTAGTATAACTATTAAGGTTGTTTGGTATTGAATTTGGCGAAAATCCATCGAGGGATTAAAATTTTATGAAATTTTGAATTTTTTGAAAAATCGCCTAAACGCTTTAACTTGCGCAATTTTTAAGATATTGTACTGAAACTTTGTACAGAGGTAATATAGCTGTGAAGGTTGTTCGCTATTGAATTTGGCAAAAATCTATCGAGGGATTAAAATTTTATGAAATTTTGATTTTTTTGAAAAATAGCGCAACCACTCTAACTTACACAATTTTCAATATATTTCACAGAAACTTTGTACAATACTTGTATAGCTATCAAGGTTTGTTTGCGATCAAATTTGGCGAAAATTTATCGAATTTGCACATTGATTACTAATATTTTTCAATAGTTAACAAAGCTTCCTTTATAAGGAAGCCAAATTTGATCGCCATACCGTGTGTTAAAGGAAGCTATGTGAACTATGGATAAAGATGAGGAAGCAATGTGCAAAATTTCAATTTGCAGGGTGTTTTTTTTGTATCTCAGACCCTTTTTCCCCTTTATAGTACGAAACCCTAAAGATTGTCTGGATCAGATATTTTTAAAAGCACCGTCCATTCCCCGTCGAAAAAACAATTGATTATTGCGGAATACAAAAAAATTATAATCAGATGAATTATGTTCAATATTTTGATACTCTTTTGCACTGAGAAAACATTTTATTTGTAGTAAAGAAATATGATTAGTTGGCACTTTTATTTGAATAATATTCATTGATCGTTACAACATTTGTTAGTCGTTAAAAAATATTCGTTTTCTCATTTTAATTGTGTCAAAATAATTTATTGACTGTTAAAAAATATTTAATTCCTTTACATTAAAAAATTGGGTGGGGGTCGAAGAGTCGACTAACCAATATTTCGAACGGTCGAAATCCCGAATTTTACGATTATGAGCGTTCGAATAACGAAGCGCCGAAATCCCGAACGACAGAAAAGCGAAAGCGGAGAGAGCCGCCCCATGCGTAAGAGAGAGAGAGATGCGCTTCCTCTCTCTCTTACGCATGGGGCGGCTCTCTCGACTTTCTCTTTTCTGGCGATCAGGATTTCGACGCTTTGTTATTCTAACGCTCGTAATCGTAAAATTCGGGATTTTGGCCATTCGAAATATTGTTTAGTCGACTCTTCGACCCCCACCCAAAAAATTTAAAGTTGAAAATGATGAATTATGACATGTCGATGATATGTTAACAGTTAACAAACTGTTAACAAATCCTGGTACTTAGAAATATATTGTTTTCTGATTGTGGTTTCTTTTTTCTTATTTAGCATTCTGCTGATTTTTAAAATTACTCCGGTCTTGTAATATGGTTATTACGTAGCTTCCTGACGGCAAAAGATGTCGAAATCGTTAACCGCAGTCTCTGTATTACCCACAAAAGCACGAACCGCATTTTAAAATGCGTTTACAAATAACAAATCCCAAGCCGCGTTATTTTTTTTTTCCATCGAAATGCCGTACCTACGCCCTTCTGTCAGTCATTGGCGATTACATATCTGTGAAAAGTATGATATATGGTAATATAATCATTGCATTTCTCACGTACTAGGAGCAAAATGTGTCTTATCAAAAGCTAAGCAGTCACGTTTTGAACTTTGTGCACGCAATGTCGCGAACCCTCTCTTTCAATACTCAGCATCGTGTTTTTTTCGAGGTCATCTCTCGATTTTTTGTTTGGCTCTTCTCTTTCCAATCACGTTTTTTTTTTTATTCTTCGCGATTATACAGTTGGGTGCACAATCACCAAGAGTCGAATGAAAATTTTCCGCGATTAGAACCCGAAGATTCGAGTGAAAAGGAAGAAATTGAGAGAAAGGAGAAACAAGTGCGATTGAAAATTAAATACTGGGAGAAAGATTTGTCCGGACTTGCGCCAACTTTGAAGCCACGCAGTGAAACTGACGCGCTTAAGCGCAATCGATGCGTTAAATCTTATCGATATTCTGCGCTAAAGGATGAAAAGATAAGGACGCATTTAACGGTGAACGCAAACATTTCCTCGTGCACTTCCATCGACAGTGAAACGAAGAAAAAAATTCGTTATTTTATCTATACGACGATTTCCTCGATGACGACGAATTCGCAAAATTATCAGCGCAATCAATGGAGAGATTGACGATGCAGAATCTTTCGGTGATCGATACAAAAAAAAGTTACTGTATTTTGACAAATGTGAGAAAAAGTAAATACCTTGAAAAAACTGCGTCGATTGTGAAATATCGGTGTAACAGACACTTTTTAAGGGGGTCGTCTAGTGTGGAACCTGTTTTTTTAATGTTTTTTTTTCGGGAATTTTTTTTTGACAAACCATTGAAATAAAATAATTTATGAATTGTGTATTATTTTTATCGATATTTGAACAAATTTTGTGAATTTTTTTAAGTGAATGTATTGAATCTAATCGGAGATACACCGTCCAACAGGAACACATATAAAAAAAAGGTGCTCCACTGCTGCCATGATTTCGGTCGTTCTGTTTATCTGAAATCAAAAAATCAAACGCCATTTCAATTGTGAGACTTGAGGCTCTACCGTGAACCAAAATAAAGTCAGAATTCCAAGAAAATTATTTTTTTTTACGCTTTAGAAAAAAAAATCGATTTTTCGCATTGAATATAATCATAAAAATATTTCTGTAGTATTTTCAATATTTATTAGATATAAAATTGATTGTGATTATTTGAAAAGAAGCTGTTGTAAAATAAATAACACATTATTTTACTCTAATAGAATATTTGTTTGGAATGATGAAGTTTTTATTTCCTTCAAGCAAAGAACTATCATTTCTATAGTATACTTTAATAGTATACATGAGTTGTTAAAAATTGAAAAACTGGTTTCTTAAATGTTTTCATAACTCCTAATTTTTTTCAAATGCATAGTAGTAGTCGATAGCGTAATAGGTAGCATGTTAGGTATAGTTAGGTAGGATAGGTATGATGGGTAGCTAGGGTCGAGGGTTCGAATCTCGATCGGACAGAGAAATTAGATCGGAGAAGCGGATTTAGCTCTTTTTGGGGTCACTAAACTATGCATATTAAATTATTTGGCAAGAGCTATATATTTTTTATAAAATGCTTAGCAACAATTAATAAACACGCATTTGATTGAATCAATCATTTTTCCTGTTGATTGGACTAATTAATTTGTTGATTCAACAAATTTTTTTTCTCATTGCTTCCTGTATTAAAAGACATGCATGTTTTGAATGATAAAATGTTTCCTGATTCAAACACCATATTGCATATAATTGATAACATATTGTTAGATTCAAGTAAATTCGTTTATTGAAACAGAAATTTATGGAATTGACTAAAAAAAATGAACCAAGTAAATATATAAGGGAACCAATCTAATATGTTTTGGCAATTAATGAAAAAAATGATTTTTTGCCTTCAAAACTTTATTTCATTGGTTCTAGTGATTTTTTCTCTCAGTGTAAAATATAATATAAATTTTAAAAAAAAATTCAACGGGTAGTCGCTGTTTTTTGCAAGTAAGAAGGCAAATTATTTATTACTAATTATGTCACTATCATTAATATGTTTTTACATATTTATTGAATTTTCATCAGTACACTATGCATACCTTGTTTTTATTAACCTTGCACCTGGTACTGCAACATTGAACGCGTTATAACTTCGAAAATATTGATTTTAGAAAAAAAAATTTGAAGCAAAAGTTGTAGAAAATTTGTAGATTTAAAACCTAGGTTGTTAGCATTTTATTGTTTAAACAATTATTAGAAGAGATATCGCGTTACAGCTGCCATAAGGGCGTATCACCTCTTTTACGCCCTTATGGCATCCGGGAGCCATAAGGGCGTATCGAAATTTTTTTTTTCAGGAATCGACGTAATTATGACCGAAACGTATAGAACCGATGAAAAAAAAATTTTCCCAATTTTTTTTTTTTTTTATACGCCCTTATGGCTTTCCGAGTTGGTATCGAAAGCCATAAGGGCGTATCGAAATTTTTTTTTTCAGGAATCGACGTAATTATGACCGAAAAGTATAGAACCGATGAAAAAAAAATTTTCCCAATTTCTCAAACGAGATTTTGAAGCGTGAACGATTACGAAGAGAATAAGCTCTTGCTCAAGCCGCAATTCTATCTAGAAAATATTTTTGTTTTTCGGGCCTCATATCGATGTATTTTTGCCCCCTAAACACGAATCTATCAATAGTTTTTTCAAAAAATCAAAATTTTCATGAATTTCGATAAAAAACTGTTTTGCTCAATTTTGGGCCTATTTTCAAAAACCTGAAAATAGCGAAATTTCAAGTGCTCATAATTTCACTTTGGTTCAACCGATTTCAAAATTTGTTTTTCGTACGCAAAGCTTGTGACCAAACTTAGAGAATGCCGTTAAGTTCATCTCGATAACTAATTTTTTGTAGAAATGAGAGCAGTTTGAAAATCGCCGAAAAAAATGGAAAGGGGTATACCTTAAAAAATTTACAAAAATCTATTGTTGAACTTAAAAAATCTGCCAAAAATCGAAAAACGATCGTAATGGGATGAACCAAACGGAATTTTGAAGCGTGAACGATTACGAAGAGAATGAGCTCATGCTCAAGCCGCAATTCTATCTAGAAAATAAATTGCAGCCATTTTAGTGAACCGATTGAATTTTGGCCAAAATGCAAAAAAAAAATATCTTTGTTTTTTGGGCCTCATATCGATGTATTTTTGCCCCCTAAACACGAATCTATCAATAGTTTTTTCAAAAAATCAAAATTTTCATGAATTTCGATAAAAAACTGTTTTGCTCAATTTTGGGCCTATTTTCAAAAACCTGAAAATAGCGAAATTTCAAGTGCTCATAACTTCACTTTGGTTCAACCGATTTCAAAATTTGTTTTTCGTACGCAAAGCTTGTGACCAAACTTAGAGAATGGCGTTAAGTTCATCCCGATAACTAATTTTTTGTAGAAATGAGAGCAGTTTGAAAATCGCCGAAAAAAATGGAAAGGGGTATACCTTAAAAAATTTACAAAAATCTATTGTTGAACTTAAAAAATCTGCCAAAAATCGAAAAACGATCGTAATGGGATGAACCAAACGGGATTTTGAAGCGTGAACGATTACGAAGAGAATGAGCTCATGTTCAAGCCGCAATTCTATTTAGAAAATAAATTGCAGCCATTTTAGTGAACCGATTGAATTTTGGCCAAAATGCAAAAAAAAAAAAAAAATTTTTATTTTTCGGGCCTCATATCGATGTATTTTTGCCCCCTAAACACGAATCTATCAATAGTTTTTTCAAAAAATCAAAATTTTCATTAATTTCGATAAAAAACTGTTTTGCTCAATTTTGGGCCTATTTTCAAAAACCTGAAAATAGCGAAATTTCAAGTCAACGTAATTATGACCGAAACGTATAGAACCGATGAAAAAAAAATTTTCCCAATTTTTTTTTTTTTATACGCCCTTATGGCTTTCCGAGTTGGTGTCGAAAGCCATAAGGGCGTATCGAATTTTTTTTTTCAGCAATCGACGTAATTATGACCGAAAAGTATAGAACCGATGAAAAAAAAATTTTCCCAATTTTTTTTTTCATCGGTTCTATACTTTTCGGTCATAATTACGTCGATTCCTGAAAAAAAAAAATTTCGATACGCCCTTATGGCTTTCCAGCCCTACCTTTGGCTGGCATACGCCCTTATGGCAGCTGTAACGCGATATGGGTCCGAAAGTCAATAAACAAATCGTAATAGTCGTATAAGTCGTAAACGATAAGTGATACAAACAAAAATTATTTCACAAAAAAGATAGGAAATTTAATTATCTACGATAAAGGTTATCACCATTTTTGGCCTCAAGTGCACGGTTACGGAGATATAGGTTGAAGCGGTTTTTCTCAAAATGGCGGCACTTCCGCCCTCCAAATTTGTAAGGATTTTGTGCATTTACGTTCAGTACGTGATACTGAACCTATTTAAAAAAAAAATAACTCCTGTAACTTAGTGCAAGAAAAAATTTATTGCCTGTCCTATTTTTTTCTTGATGAATTTTGAGTTCCACAAAAGTTGAGTTCATTTTTTCTTGATGAATTTTGAGTTCACTTTTTGAATTCTACAAAAATAACGAACAAAATTTGTTCTTCTTGAACGAAAATCAAGATTTGGGCAATATTTTTTATCGACATCGAAGATACCGTAAAGTTTCGATCGCCTTTATTTTTTCGACATTAAACGAACGAGATTGGATTCAAAGTTTGAAACGATTCCGTCAAACTATTCCGCTTGTGATATTTCATTACGAGAGACGAGTGAATTTCGCACGTCCTGCATTTATTTGCGATCGTCAACGAGAGCAATTACTTTTTTTTCCATTTCTTTTTTTTTTTTTTTTTTTTACTCTCTCTTCCAATTGCGGTGCTCTCTCTCTCTCGCATTATTTGCAATCTAGGGGTGTCGCAGGTCAAGCGCGATGAGATACGGTCGAACGTCTCGATCGTGCAGTCGTCGTCGGACACTCCAGCGAACGCATCGCAACTCTCTCGGTACTCGCATTTGTTTTTTTTTTGCCAATAATCAATCTATAAAAACGATCGCATGTCGAATAAACACACACACAAAAACAAATATACGTGTGTATGTATAAATAAATAGAGGATAAGATTCAGCGGTATTGAGTGCGCTGGAAATTTCTTTCCGATAAGAAATCACGCACGAATTGATCCAAAATCGGTTCACATCCATCGAAACTTCCGTAAGTATAATCGATCAAAAACAACCGAAAATCAACTTCAGGACGAAAAAATATCAAATTTTTATCCTTCAATTATGTTTAACATTTTTTTATTGCACTCCGTGCGCAAAGTGCCACTTTGCGCACGCTGCGCGTGCTCAAACTGGCATTTTGCGCACTCGTACAATAAAATTTCGTACGATACTATTGTTTTCCCTTGTCAATTATTTTTTTCATTTTTTTATCATTTTTTGTTCTCCCTTGTGAATTATTTTTTTATTATTTTCCAGTTTTAGAATCATAATGATGATTAGAAATAGAAGGGAAGATCTGCCGATCGACCAGTTTTTTCCCCCTGCGATTTTCGATGCTTCGCGACATTCAAATTCGGACGATGACCCCAAGGCCTTATTTTTTGTTGTTCTCAAAGTGTTATTTTTACATTTCACGACACTTTGGAAAACATATTTCGAGCGATGACGATGACACTTGTCTGGGATTCGGTGTAAATACGCGGAGAGATTCGAGATTCAATATTGCCTCTTATTATTGAATAATTCATGTTTATTTTGCGAGCGCGTCACTATCGGGAATTTTTTTTTTTAACACGATCGTTCGTTGGTATCTTCCTAGTGGTAGATATACTTAAATATATATATATATATATATATATATAATTTTTATTATTCATTTACGTCAATATCTCTATCGCCTCCCTCTCGCGTTTCTCCACCGAGGCCCAAACTTCTGTCTTGTTTTTTTGTTTTTCTCTCTTCTTCAACTTTGTGCTTTTCGCGATTTCACAATCGTCCGAGCAATGCAATTCAAACTTTTTTTTAAAAAGAATTTACGATATTTAGTAATAAGTTTCAACATTTTGCCCTAAACTAAAAAAAAAGAAAAAAGTAAAACTTACTCTAATTTTAACTTTAACCTTGAATAACTTTTGGAGGAGTGGGTTTATCGAAACATCATAAAAAAGCTTTTTTGTCGAGCGTTCAATTCCCCACAAGAATATGTATCGCTCATTTCGGTACATTGACTCGAAGCCGAGGCATAAAATTGAAAAGTTTGAATTTTTTTTTCCTACTTAAATGGAAAATAGAAATATGCGATATGAAACGCCGCTAAATATTAATATTGAAAGCTCTGTTTTTAGCCGGCATATTTTTTCACCTCCCCAAAAGTATTTCAGAGGGGATTTTGAAAAAAAAAATATATTCGCTTTTTTTGAATCGTTTTATTGAGTATGTACGAGCGATTTTCCGTTTACACTGCGACCTCGATTCTCGGAACCTCGATCTTTGCAATTGCAGCGTAGTGGGAGAAGCGCCAAGCCAATCGCGTGAGGCCGCCGTCAGCCACCAGCGGCGCAGAGACGGTTCTGTGCAATGTGCGCAACCCCACTTCTTGCAAGAGCCGGTCCCGCACGATTCCGATTATCGAGGTCGCAGTGTATTCTTATCGACGATAACGCAGAAGAGATTGGAAGCACTTTTCTTGATCTCCCATCGCTGTTAACGAATATCTGATTTTTTTTTTGACACTTTGATATTCGATGGATATGTAAAATGCAGTGTAAAAAGGCGGTGGAAGAAATGTCACGGGGGTGCGGAAAAAGGAGGCACTCGGATGTGCCGCAATTCGAGTCCGTAGCGAGAATCACGAGTTTGCCGATTTTTGAAAGCGGAATTCACATGGCCGGAAATGTCTACGACAAGATCAAGGTAACGGCATTCGTATGACAGTGATTTTTGAGCCCGAAAAAAGTGGCTGAATTCGGATTTCTTTTTCTGGGCCATATTTCGTGAGAAAGAAAGCCTTTTTTTAATACAAAGATACATACACTCCTGCTCAAAAGTTTGGAAACACTAGGCAATATTTCTTGCCGCACTGGAAGTTGCATAACGTCGTCAAAAAAAAAGATAATCGAATTTTGGAGAAAGCATTTTGACGAGAAGGAATTCAGCTTCATTTTGCCTTTTTAAAAAAATATATTTTATGATTTTTTTTTTCGATCTCATACGCACTTTTGTACTTGACCGTTTTTTGGCCTTTTTTCGACCATCGCGAATTAGGCGCACAGTAGGGTGGGCCGAAAATCCGCTTTTTTTGAAATTCTTTTAGCAATATCGAAAATATTGTTTATTATGCTACGAAAAAAATCTGTGTGAAGGGAAAAAATTTTGAGTCAACATCCTAGGCTCGCCCAAGTTCGTTAAAGTTCAAACTGTTGAAAAAAAAAAATTTCTCGGCTTATTTTTATTGGAAATTTAATTCTCTACAAAAAAGGTCCCAATATCAAATCATGTAGGATCGATAGTTTTTAAGATAATTGCTGTTTTAGTGAAAAATTTGTCATTTTCCTCTATATTTATACTTTTTATGAGTAGAAAAATATTTCCTAATCTTCTTATTTTATAGGGAATTCGATTCTCTACAAAAAACCACCTCGTATAAAATCATGTGGGATTAATGGTTTCTGAAATAATTGCAAATTTACTTAAAAATAGTCATTTTTCTTTCTATAAATATTTTTCCTATGAAAAAAAAATTTTCTTCCTTTTGCTTCCTCATAAAGGAAGCTTTGTTTTCGTGAAAAAATTTTTTTTCGCGATTTTTATGCCAATATGTTCAAAATGTCCTAAAGCATCGAGAAATCATATTTAGAAAAAATGTCCGGATGGATGTGTGTGTGTGTGCGTGTGTGTGTGTGTGTGTATGTATGTATCCTGAGTTTCAGATGTAAATTATTAATACCTCGAAAACGCTTCGAGATATCAAGCTAAAATTTGGCACACTTGTCGAGCACGAATTGCTCTTCGTTATGAATTTTTTTTTTTTAATTATAACGGGTGTTCAGATTTTATCGACTTTTTTCTTTTTTGCCAGAATGGCGTAAGCGCTCTAGCCTCTGCAATTTTCAAGATATTGCACTCAAACTTTGTACAGAATTAGTATAGCTATTAAGGTTATTTGGTATTGAATTTGGCGAAAATCCATCGAGGGATTAAAATTTTATGAAATTTTGAATTTTTTGAAAAATCGCCTAAACGCTCTAAATTGCGCAATTTTTAAGATATTGTACTGAAACTTTGCACAGAGGTAATATAGCTGTGAAGGTTGTTCGCTAGTAAATTTGGCAAAAATCTATCGAGGGATTAAAATTTTATGCAATTTTGATTTTTTTGAAAAATAGCGCAAGCGCTCTAACTTGCACAATTTTCAATATATTTCACTGAAACTTTGTACAGAACTTGTATAGCTATCAAGGTTGTTCGCTATTAAATTTGGAAAAAATCCATCGAGGGATTAAAATTTTATGAAATTTTGAATTTTTGAAAAATTGCGCGAGCACTAACTTACACAGTTTTCAATATATTTCACAGAAACTTTGTACAATACTTGTATAGCTATCAAGGTTTGTTCGCGATCAAATTTGGCGAAAATTGATCGAATTTGCACATTGATTACTAATATTTTTCAATAGTTAACAAAGCTTCCTTTACGAGGAAGCCAAATTTGATCGCCATACCGTGTGTTAAAGGAAGCTATGTGAACTATGGATAAAGATGAGGAAGCAATGTGCAAATTTCAATTTGCAGGGTGTTTTCATTATTATTTTTTTTAGTACTGACAATGTGACGTCAGTACTCGCAGTGAATTCGAAACACAGCCTAATCGTAAGTCGAAACAAATGTTGGATGTTCTCTTCGTGAAATACTAGCACCAGAGGTAAAAATGTTGCGAAATTTAGGGAAAATCGGTTCCATATGACCAAAGTCCGCGATAGCAAGTCTTTTTACATACGAAGCGACCTCTGCTTATAAAAGCAGAACTACAAAAAGAGTCATAGATGAACCCGGCCATTGAATGAACTCACAGGAAATGTGACTTACGGAAAACTTAGCCAATTTGTAATTGTTATTATGAAAAGATCTGTTTGGAAGAATAAAAATTGTTACAATAAGCGACAATTTCAAAATATACATATAATATTGAAGTTAATTAACCTAACGATTGCTTTCGTAGAGAATCTATTAAAAAAGGGAAAATAATTTTTTATCTTCATAGGAAAAATATTTATAGAAAGAAAAATGACTATTTTTAAGTAAATTTGCAATTATTTTAGAAATTATCAATCCTACATGATTTCATATAACGACTTTTTTGTAGAGAATTAAATTTCCTACGAAATATGGAGTATATCAATTATTTTTTAACCATAAAAAATGTAAATACAGAGGAAAATTAATTTTTTTTTAATAAATTACAATAATATAAGGACCTTTTTTGTAGAGAATTGAATTTTCAATAAAAATAAGCCGAGAACATTTTTTTTTTCAACACTTTAACGACCTTGGGCGAGCCTAGGATGTTGACTCAAAATTTTTTCCCTTCACACATGCAGATTTTTTTGTGTAGCATAATGAACAATGTTTTCGGTATTGCTAAAAGAATTTCAAAAAAAGGGGATTTTCGGCCGACCCTAGCGCACAGTTTGAGGACATTTTCTTTGTCCTTTTTATCTACGGTACATTTGAAAGGGTTAGGCAGACGCTCTATTTTTGTTTTTTCAAAATTTTCGTATGATTATTTTTTCGCAAAGTTATTTGGCTGAAAAAGACAAATTTTGAAAGATACAACGTAACTCAAAAACTATAGAGTTTAAGAGAAAAGAGCGTACTGGGTCGAAAAAAAATACTAAAATTTAAAAAAAACTAGAATTAAAAAAAAAAAATTTAATTTTAAAAATAAAACAAAGCTGGATTCCTTCCCGTCAAAACGCCTTTGAAGAAATTCTATTATCTTTTTTTTTGACGGAGTCATGCAAGTTTCCAAACTTTTGAGCGGGAGTGTATATTGAGAATCTGAAAAAAATCATCAGAAAAACAACAAAACACGATGTAGATATGGCCAATTAAGGGTTTGAAGCCATATTTTCTCTTTTTTTATACATAATGAATAAAATATTTTATTCAAAATTTTAAGCATGTAAAAGAGCAACGTTTAGACAACATTTTATCAAATTTTAATTTAAAATCGATAAGAATGTGCGATTCCTGCAGCGCTCGAATTCATTGATGTGCTGGAGTCTCGACACTGCCGAGCAATCGTTGGCCACGGCGAAGGCCTCGGCTAAACCGGCAATTTTTGCTCTGAACGGAGCGATCACGACGATCGATCAGTTACTTTGCCGAGGCATCGATATCGTCGAGCACAGGGTACCCGCTGTTCATCTACCGCCGCAATTAGTGAGTGATTTTTTCATCGAGACTCTTCAGCAAAGTTTCCCCAAAGATCGTCGAACAAATCTCTTAATTTCGCTTAAGGGGAGAAAAGGGTCTGAGATAGAAAAAAAAAACATATTTTTGTGATTTTTTTTTCAGAGTACCTTATTTATTAATATTTTTTAAATTTGTTTACATTATTAAGCACTATTCTAAGAATATTCTGATAAATTTTCATAAAAAAATATTGAAAAATAAGCCATTGGTAGTGACGAGAACCGAGTCGACTCAAAAAAAAAAATTTCCATGCGGTAACTCATGATTGCTTCATCTGAAATTAAGAAACCAAAAAGATTGCTCTTTTTGTTTAATTTAAAAAAAATTTGTAATTAAAAAAAAAATCTTTCGTTCAGAACTGAGCATTTAGTATGTAAAAGAAGTGTGCAAAGCTTAGGCGAAATCGGTTCGAAGGTTTTCGAGAAATTCTGACTACCGACTTAAAAAAAAAGTTTTGAGAAAAACGCGGTTAAAGTTTGATACATGAATAAAATAAAGAATTTTTTTTTTTTTAACTTACATAGAATCGTTGTTTCCAGCTCCACAAAGCAACTCGCTTGCAGCTGCTGCATGCACCCATAAAAAAGATCTAGTACATTTAACTAAATCCTAGTCAAGCCAAATAAATTTTTTTAGTTGTAGGCTGGCCTAATACAACTCTATTCATGTCAACGAATTTTTTTTTCGAATGACCTACTAGGAAAATATATTGCGATCTAATAAATTTTGATTTAATATTAATAAATATTATTTCAATCTGAACAAATATGTATTTAAATGAAATAATTTTTTTTTTAATATTTACACAACATATATTTTTAAACATTTCAATCTTTGAATGCATAGCTACACATATGAAGTCTACAATTTCTTGAAGCTTCGTCTTTTCTTTAACAGAAGGGAAAAGAAAAAAGACCCTTTTTTTATGGGAAACCTTTTCGGGGATTCGACCATCTTGCGTTTTACCGCAATGTTCAATGTATTAAATGTCTATACTCAAAAATAAGGACAGGGCTAGGAAACGCTTGTGTTAAAAATGTTGCCAGCGTGAGTGGTGCCCCAAGTGATTAGGCGGCGTTCTGGGGAACTAACTACACCGGGATATATATCTATATGCATAGCTATATATAGCTATGCATACAGATATATATCCCGATGTAGTTAGTTCCCCAGAACGCCGCCTATTCGCTTGGGGCGCCACTAACGCTGGCAAACTTTTCTCCATAAGCGTTTCCTAGCCGTGAATAAAGATATCAAATTAGTGATGCGAAATTCTGATTCGATTCTTCAAGAATCGATTCTTTTTCGTCATAAAGAATCGAATAATAATCGATTCTTTTATTTTTCGATTCTTCTCAGATTTTTCTCAGATTACGGGTGAATAGGTATTTAGTAACAACGAATAGAAATTTTCTTCAACGCCTGTTTCTCGATGACAGGGAATTGAAATAAATAAATATAGTGGAAGTAACTATCGCCCAAAATTGGATGGAAAGAAAATTTTCTTTGAAGTAACTAAAAAATAATTAAATAAACGATTATAGTACCTACGACGAGATCTTTTTTCTGGGTGTAGCCGACACACTGAGAAAAAAAATGGTTGAAAATGCAAAATCGTTAGTTGAATACGGGTAACTAAATATTTATTTGGTCTAACTAAATAATTAGTTTCTTGAATATATCCGCGCTTCGGTTGACCAAAATATTGTTCAGGCAACAAAAATTTGGATTGTACAACTAAATATTTAGTTGCACGTATTCAACTAAAGGATTTTGCATATTCAACCTTTTTTTTTTCTCAGTGTACACTCCTTTTTATTTATTTGATAATCTTGGCCATATGGTTGCGCCTCAATAATTTTTTTATTGCACTCCGTGTGCAAAGTGCCACTTTGCGCACTCGTACAATATAATTTCGGCTCATGCTGCAAACTCACACTCGTCAGAAAAAGTTTCATCGCACTAGTATCGTAATATATATAAACTCAATTGTCCGGAGACCAGAGACTCAATTGTCTATAACTCGAAAAGTTTTGCTCCTAATGACTTCAAATTTGCTGACAATATTTCTTATAAGTTGTAGTATCAGAAAACCAAAATTCTGACCCTTTTCCCCCCTTAATAAATAAATCTCTTAATTCTCACTCATCGCGTAGCTCTATTCGCATACTCGAGAATTCGTGAACAAGAGATTCGTAAGGCCCGTTCTAAAAAGGGCCGGAAGCGTCACGCTGATCGGCAGTCAAGCAGCAAACGCAGCAGCTGATCGTCTCGATGGAGCGCTCACCGTCGCTGACGAATACGTCGATCGTTATTTACCAGCCGATCCGACCGACAAAGTCGCTGAAGGTAAAAAATGTACTCGATCCGTTAATTTTGTTCTTTGAGTTTTCATTCCAATTAAGGGGGTGTCCTGAATTAGAATGTTCCAAAACCTCGTTTTTTTGTGATTTTTTTAAGAAGGGAAAAAATGAAATGAAGGTATTGAATTTTGAGGTATGGTTTTATACATATTTAACGAATACAAAAAAAAAAAATTTTTGTTCCAGTAAACAAACAAATTGTAACCGATTTCTAAGCCTATTTCATGGGCGTCATGTCGCTGTAGTCTTAAATCGGCGGGAAAGATCCACCTCGTAATTTTTCACTGAAACATAAAACCAAAAAAGGATTAAATTCACAATAAATTTTTCTTTTGGATAAACTAAAAAAAGGCCGAAAAAAATGTGAAATAAAAAATTTGGGCGGGTTTACGAAAAAAAGTGTGTTTTTAAAAAAAACAATACAACTTTAAGGTGATGTAACGATTATTTAAATAAACTTTTTGATGAACTTTTTTAGTTCACTTAGAAGAGAATTTAATACTGAATAAAAAAAACTTTGATTTAATTAAATACGTCGTTTAGTTTTTTAGCTATCACGCCCGCCAATTTAGAAAAATCGTGAAAATAAAAACTGGAGAAAAAGCGTTACAAAGTTTTCAATAGGAAAAAATATGAATTTTTAGTTACTCACTTTAGTTACTTACTGGCCTCTGTTACTTTGTAAACATATTCTTACATAGTTTATCTATCAATTTAAACAATTAGAAAAAGGATGTTTTTGAATTTTTATTCAGGACACCCCCTTAAGTTCTTCTTCGACGAGGCATCGGTATCTTCAAGAGAGATAATAACAGAATAGACATACACTGAGAAAACAATGTACCAGGATTTGTTAACTGTTAACAAATGTTAAATTGAACATGGCGAAATCAATTATTTTTTAACAGTTAATAAAGTAAATTCATATTTTTGAACAGTTAATAAATTATTTTGACACAAAATATTTCTTAACGACTAACAAATTTTGTTACAGTTAAGGAATATTTGATCACTGGTGCAGGGTTGCAAGTAATGCTTTACTTTTTGTAATGAATTGCCATTTTCATTACCCATTACAATGTAGTGTGTAATGGAAAAAAATTTCACTACCCACTACAATGTAGTGTGTAATGGAAAGAAATCCATTACCTATTACAATGTAGTATGTAATGGAAAAAAATTTCATTACCCATGACAATGTAGTGTGTAATCGACAAAATTTTGCTTGTTCATTACAACTTAATGTAATGGAAATTTTGGAAATTTTTCATTATATCGTAATAGTTTTTTGGCCTGGGTTAAAATGTAAATGTACATTTTTTCCATTACACACATTTTAATGGGTAATGCAAATTTTGTTCATTACGCACTACATTGTAATGGTTAATGTAAATTTTTTCCATTACACACTACATTTTAATGGGTAATGTAAATTTTTTCCATTACACAGTACATTGTAATGGGTAATGAAATTTTTTTTTCATTACACACTACATTGTAATGGGTAATGTAAATTTTTTCCATTACACACTACATTTTAATGAGTAATGGAAATTTTTTTCATCACACACTACATTTTAATGAGTAATGCATATTTTTCCCATTACACACTACATTTTAATGGGTAATGCAAATTTTTTCCATTACACACTACATTGTAATGGGTAATGAAATTTTTTCCATTACACACTACATTTTAAGGGGTAATGAAATTTTTTTTATTACATACTACATTGTAATGGGTAATGTAAATTTTTTCCATTACACACTACATTTTGATGGGTAATGAATTTTTTTTTTCATTACACACTACATTGTAATGGGTAATGTCATTTTTTTCATTACACACTACATTGTAATGGGTAATGTCATTTTTTTCATTACACACTACAATGTAATAAGTAACGAAAATGTTTTCCATTACACACTACATTGTAATAGGTAATGATTTTTTTTTTCATTACACACTACATTTTAATGAGTAATGGAAATTTTTTTCATCACACACTACATTTTAATGGGTAATGCATATTTTTCCCATTACACACTACATTTTAATGGCTAATGCAAATTTTTTCCATTACACACTACATTGTAATGGGTAATGAAATTTTTTCCATTACACACTACATTTTAAGGGGTAATGAAATTTTTTTTATTACATACTACATTGTAATGGGTAATGTAAATTTTTTCCATTACACACTACATTTTGATGGGTAATGAAATTTTTTTTTCATTACACACTACATTGTAATGGGTAATGTCATTTTTTTCATTACACACTACAATGTAATAAGTAACGAAAATGTTTTCCATTACACACTACATTGTAATAGGTAATGATTTTTTTTTTCATTACACACTACATTGTAATATGTAATGTAAATTTTTTCCATTACACACTACATTTTGATGGGTAATGAAATTTTTTTTTCATTACACACTACATTGTAATGGGTAATGTCATTTTTTTCGTTACACACTACATTATAATGAGTAGTGAACATTTTTTTCATTACACACTACCATGTAATGAGTAATGAAAATGTTCTCCACTACACACTACATTGTAATGGGTAATGGATTTTTTTTTCATTCCACACTACATCGTAATGGGTAATGTAAATTTTTTCCATTACGCACTACATTGTAATAAGTAATGAAAATATTTTCCACTACACACTATATTTTAATGGGTAATGTAAATTTTTTCCATTACGCACTACATTGTAATAAGTAATGAAAATATTTTCCATTACACACTACATTGTAATGGGTCATGAAATTTCCTTCCATTACCCACTACATTATAATGAGTAGTGAAATTTTTTTTCATTACACACTATAATGTAATGAGTAATGAAAATGTTTTCCATTACACACTACATTGTAATGGGTAATGGATTTTTTTTCATTACCCACTACATTATAATGAGTAGTGAAATTTTTTTTCATTACACACTACAATGTAATGAGTAATGAAAATGTTTTCCATTACACAATACATTGTAATGGGTAATGGATTTTTTTTTCATTACACACTACATTATAATGGGTAATGAAAAATTTTTCCATTACACATTCTAAAAGTAATGAATAATGCATTACTTTTACATTACAAATTTCGCAACCCTGCACTGGTGGTCAAACTGACCCCAGCTCGCGCGCCTTGTTTTCCTTTCGAATGCCACAACAAAACTATTGGCGCGATTATTTCTCTGTTACGATGTCCTCACTAAGGGAATTTCGAAGCATCCTTAGATTGCAGGCCAGTGCTCTTGGTCGCCAAGAACAGATTGAAATTTTGGCTCAAAGTCGCCCTGGGGTCATTTTGACCCCAACGCGAGTTTGGATCTAAATTCGTCCGGGAGGGGAAATTGTTCCTCGTCGTTGGAATGTTCATGTTCGAATGTTTCGCAGATACAAGTTCGGTCGAGACTGTGAGCAAAACAGCTCGAACGATCAAGCACGGTGCGCGTTTCTCGAGAAAACTTCAGAGAAGACTGACACGTCGTACCTTGGCCGAGGCACGTGCCCTCAAGGAACAGGGAACCGAATGCATTCACGTTCTTCTATACGTCGTCGAATTGGTTGGCCAATCAGAGCGTACCATTTCAACAAAGTCTTCCCAGAATCAAGCCTGACCGGGAAGTAACAAAAATCATTTCTTCGCAGATCGCCACTGATCCAAAAATGGCTCTGCAAAAATCGAAGGAACTTTGGGCTTCCCTGAGCCTTCCCGAACCCGAGAATCAAGCGAGACCGACGACGCTCGAACAGCTTCTCGTTCTTTTGACTCGCGAATCGGCCAGACGAATCGTTCATCTCGTTAATGGAACGGCGAGTTTGGCTTCACGCACTCCTCGTCGCGTTGGAAGGGTTCTGGTTGCAGTTTCACACCAATTGCTGACCATCGCTGATACAGCATTGAACGTCCGATTTTTATTTGCCTCTTTATTAAACGAAAACCCGATAAATGTTCTTGTAAATCGAGAATTCAAATCGAATTCAGTAGAATTTAATTTAATCGAATTCGATTGAACCCAAATTTGAGATAAACAGGAAATATCGAAGGTTCGATTTTGAGCCGAATACCTTTGTCAAATCGTGCCGTTTCTTATTACAAAATTTTTCAATCAATTTTCTCCTTCATCCAAACGTTCTTTTTGCATGTTTTTTTTTCAAATTAATTAATATTGCAGATGGCCCCAATCGCCGGCCTTAAACGCTCCAATGCTCAACTCCAGATTTCCGGTTTGCACGCTACTGTACAGAGGCTCAATTCGACCATGAATAATTTATTGGCAAGTACCTTTTTTTCCTTGTTACAAGGTAAATCATAATTTTCGACTCCATGCAATGTTTTTTCTCACTTTTAAGGAGTTACATGGCTTTCGAAGGTTAAAGGAAGTATATTTTTCATTTTTTTTTTTAAATACAATAAATAGATTATTTTGTTCAATATTTTTGACATATGAAGGAGCAACATTTGAACAATATTTTATAAAAATTTTGGTGGGACTTGGTTTTTGGTGGACCCAAAAAAGTGTCCTCTTAGTGGTCAGGATACTCATGATAACTTTATCTGAAATTAAAAAACGAAATTTTATCTACGAGTAGATAAGTAGATGAGTATCGTAGATAAGTATCGTAAGCAAAACAAAATTTTTGGTACAATTTACGTATGACCTTGTAAAATTAGTTTTAATCGAAAAAAAATCTTCGTCCAATTACTGGTAAATTTTTTTTTGAAGAAGTGTGCAAAATTTCAATAAGATACTTAATTAGATATTTATTAAGATATAAGATGCATTAGATTTAGAGAAATCGTGTCCATTTAAAAAATAGTGTTTCTGGAGAAAAGCTCTCCTAGACTTTTAGTTCGATTGACTTGAAGCTTTGGGAAAATATTCCAAAGATATTGTACAATTAGATAAAAAAAAATGGATTTTTCGAAATTTTCAAACCCCTTAAGAGGTTAGGCCATTGTACAGACCAAAAATGGGCATATTTCGTGATTTTTTTCAGCGAAACCATAAAATGAATCGGATTTACAAAAAAAAAGCATTTTATTATACATTTAATTGGCAATACAAAATTATTTTTTCATGGCGATATATGTCAAAATGGCGACTGTGCAGCACTTTTCCGATGACGCCTTTATTTCTGGAAGGTCGACGGCCGAACCAACAGCTCTTATAATTTTTGAGTAACGATGAGGCACCAAAGTTTTTTCGATTATATTTAAGAATAGCTATAGAAGTACGTAGGATTTTTTTGACATGTTGTTTTTTGTAAAAATGGCGCATTTCTAAATCAAAAAGTATAAAATGCCGTGAGAAATCGTCAAAAAATTGTTAATAAAAAAGGAACTATGCAATATAATGCAAAAATCCTACTCATTGCTTTAGAGAGCGATATTTCGAATGTACAGTTGAAATTTAAAATGAATCGGTTGAAATTTGTTTGAGTTATGAGTTTCGCCGACTTGAAAAATGTAGTTCTGGGATAAATTGATTGTTTGAGTGTGCAACCACGTGTAATGAATGTGTTGGAAAGAATTCTGAGATAAACGCTTTTAAAGTTTACGCGATGAACGCGTTTACACTAGAATACGAAAATCGAGTACTAAGGGATTATTCACGCACACGATCTTTTGGAACATAAGTCTATAGATACTAAGGTACCTTTTTAACAAACAAAAAAATCAATTTTTTAAAAATCCTAGAGTGGCCTAACCCCTCAATGAGGTTCATCTGGTACCGAGTGAGTCAAAATAAAAACGTCAATGCTCAACCTCAAAATAAGCGGTGACTAGCGTAGTCATTGACAATGCTTAACCTCCAAATAATCAGCTTTTTTGAGACTGATTAATTTATTATGAATCTCACAAGTACCTAATCGATTTTATGAAGCCCTAAAAATGTTCTTTAGATACTTTTTCATTAATTCTTAAATTTTCGTCAAAATCTGTATTGTAATGATTGTGCATTTAATATTTATAGACGGTATCCCATAATAGCCCATGTTATTTAGGATTTACATTTTTATTTATTTCTCACGAACAACGTACCCTCAGGTCTGGAAATTTTAACGGATGGCTTTTTAGATATTAATAACTATATTCTGATTTTTTTAATCAACATCTTTATTGTAAATCGTGTACCAGATGAACCTCCTTAAACAACCCCACGCAATTTTTCCACGTTGCATTTCTCGTCGACGATCATTATTTTCATCATTTTCTTTTCCCTCTTGATAAGGTAAATGTCCCAATTATTGAACAGCTAAGGATCTGAGGATTGAACTCGGTGAGAAAAAAATATAAAATCAAGAAAAAACCCATCCCTTTCATGTTCAAACGATACTTTGATATTTTTACTTTCGAAAAATCACCCTTTAAATTATTTTTAAATGATTTCAAATGAAAAAAAAAGAATAACAATGTGAATCATGCAATTGTCCCAATTATTGAACACTGGAAGTGCCTATGTCCCTAATATTGAACAGGCATGTCCCAGTTATCGAACACTCTCGAGAATTCTTTTTCCGTTCTGAAAATATTAATTTGGGTACAAAATTGAGAAATAAAAGCAAAATCAAACACTTAAATAATCTTTTGTTAATGATGAAAAAAATACAAAAATATATATTTAGTCTCTTTTGACAGGTTTTTGGTTCATTCGCATTTGGTTTATTTTTGCTTTTTAACTCGAGCTTTATTTTATTTTTATTTTCAGCATTCTCGTTTTTATGCTCTGGTTTTGTTTGATTTCATCGCAGTTCTCTCGTTTTTCGACTGAAATATCGGAGAGCAAAAAATATTGAACATTACATTCGTATTTTTACGTTACATTTAGGTTATATTCTCTTTTTACTTTTCTTTTTATGTTTATTGCGCGAAAATACAAATAAAAAATAGATTTGACGATATTAGAGTTATTAGTAAAAGAATAAAGGTAAGTTTATTCAGGAACTTACAGTTTTTGTATGAATAAATCCGATGCACACGATCTGTCACGCGTTAACTGTCTCGATGTTTTGATGGGCTTAATGACGCCATCTTGGAGAATTCGAGTGTTCAATAATTGGGACACACTGCATTTTCTATGTCCCAATGATCGAACATCGTATTTTTTAACGAATAATTAATTAAAAAAAAAAAATGTTTAATTGTTATTTGTAAGAAATTTTCTGAGGAACCTGAAACGCCTTTACTTTTTGAGATGCGACAGTTTTTGAATTTTTTATGCCCTTACGCATGAAGCGGCGCGTCTTAGCAAAAACGATAAGCAGTTACCACGAGACGTCAAACCGGGTAACCGATGCTGATTAAATAATTTTTTTCTCCATTAATTAAAGCTTTTTTTGCACAAGTAAGGTAACATTTCGATAGCCAAAAGTTCCATATGTGTAATGAAATTTTTATATATAAGTAAATGCATGCAGGTGAATGAGAAATAATAAAAATACAAAATAGTGTTCAATAATTGGGACCTGTTCAATAATTGGGACATTTATCTTATGTCTCAATTCTATTTTCTGACATTTTTTTCTATAACTTGAAATGTCACAGGAACGAATGGCAGCTTTTATCGCTGGACGTCCAGAGACTCCGATGAACACTAATACAGTGGCAAACCGGAAACAGAACAATTCCAATTACGTAACTCCTTCAAATTGTCCACTGAATGGGATCGACTAATGCGATGGGTGTCATCCGAATTGATCGAATTTTTCCCAAAAAACAACAAACGGGAGTGGAAAAGAAAAATACTCTTCACTCTTATATAACTCGAGAGACGACAATCATGAAGTCTTCGAAAATGCCAACGCTCGCAAAATTCGATTGAAAAAAAAGGAAAATGTGGGAGACGAGGAGGTAATCAATTCCAATGCTGCTAGGAATCAGCACTTTTGAGTTGATATTTACGTTTTTTTTTAAATCGATTCTCGACGTAGTTATAAATCGGTACAAAGTCGCGCTCTTATCAATCTATAATATTTTCCAATACCTGATATTTTCTCTCTCTCTCTCTCTCTCTCTCTCTCTCTCTCTTTCTCTCTCTCATTCTTGATCTTTCCCTTATCTCTAGGAAACTTTGTAATCCATCGTGACACTTGTGTCACGATGAAATACGTGAAAAATGGAAATAACACTAACGACGGAAATCACGCTTCAATAAAAAACTGTTTTATGCGTTTAGCTTATCGAGGCGATAGTCGCGGTCGATTCCCTCAATCTAATATCATTTTATCGAGTCTGGGACATTGAGCAATCGCGGAAAAAAATGTTAAGAAAAAATGTGACGAATAGACTCTGGAGTCTAGACAGTGTATCGGGAACTCAGAATTCGCGTGAACACAAATTTATATATAGATAAATATATGGGTCATTCCATGTAAAATCGACCAAGAGTTGGAATCGACCCCTTTCAATCTCGATGAAATTTGGTCAGAAATGTTCATTTTTAATAAAACGAAGTTCTACTAATGGAAAAAAATTAAAAAAATTTTCCTTGATAGTTATGCAAGATTCAAAATTTCGCAATTTTTTACATCTTTCAAATTTATTTTTTAAATATCTCGAAAACTGTTATAGTTACGAAAAAATCGTTTCTGGTTCGTATTGAATAGTATACTTGTGGCTACGAAACAAAAAAATGTTCCGAAAAAAAATTTTGGAAAATTATGAATTTGGAGAGTTTTGAATTTTCAAAAATCGTGAAAATCCAAGTTTAGTATTAAATTTTTAGCTAATTTTTTTTAATATAATCCTTGTACTGATCTTAAGAGATCCTGAAATTTTGGGAAAGGTGTTTTTTGTTTTTTTCAAAAATATGAATTTTTGAATTTTTTAAAATCGTGTAAATCCACGATCAACATTCAATTTTTGATTAAATTTTTTAAAAATATAATACCTTGTACTGATCTTAAAAGATCCTGAAATATTCAGAATGGTGTTTTTTCGTTTAAAAAATATAAATTTTTGAATTGTGGTGAATTTTTTTTTTTTTAGCTCTCAGTGAAGTAAAGTCTAGCAATCATGTAGTTTTGTCATTTTGAGCAGCACAAAAAAGTAAAAGAGTAACAGTATTTGGGTAATGAAATTTTTTTTTTGTATTTTTGAAACAAAAAAACACCATCCTGCATACCTATTTCAGGATCTGTTAAGATCAGTACAAGGTATTTATAAAAAAAAATTAACCAAAATTTTAATGTTGATCGTGAATTTATACGGTTTTTAAGAATTCAAAAATTCATATTTTTGAAAAAACAAAAAACACCTTTCTGAAAATTTCAGGATTCTTTGAGATCAGTATACAAGCTATTATATAAAAAAAATTTAATACCGAACTTTGATTTTCACGATTTTTGAAAATTCAAAATTCTCCAAATTCATCACTTTTCAAAAAAAAAAAAAATGTTCGTAATATATTTTTTTTCGTAGCCTTAAGTATACTCTTTAAGACGAATTCAGAACGATTTTTCGTAACTATAATAGTTTTCGAGATATTGAAAAAATAAACTTGAAAGATTTGAATAATTTTGAAATTTTGGATTTTGCATAACTTTCGAAAAAAAATTTGTTAATTTTGTTCTTTTGGTAGAACTTTGTTTTATTAAAAACGAAAATTGCTGAGCGAATTTCATCGAAATTGAAAGGGGTCGATTCCAACTCTTGGTCCATTTGACATGGAATGACCCATTTAGATGTAACTCGTTACAATCTTTGCGGCAGACTGTGACGAGAAAGATTAATTAAATGCTCTTGGAAACAGGGATATAATAAGCGCCGTGTCACGAATATCGGAAAAGCTTTTTTATGCAAGAGATGAAGGACAGAAAGAAGGAAAAAAAAATCTCTCATCGCTGTCTGTGCAATGTCCGGTTCGCAACGTTGTTAATTTTATATTCTCGCGACTGTATATCAAATTATACCGAAGAGATACGCGATTTTTTGCAGACGAGCTTTCCCTTGGTTTATGCATCGGTCAACCGCAAACCAATGCACACGATATTGACCAGCTCGGACTCTGCGGTCCCTCTTTTTTGCAATTACATCCACATATCAACCAGCTCTGTCTCTCTCGAGTTGTTACTTACTTCCGTGAATATTATGCACTTGCAACGAGCAGCAAACGTCGGATATTGGATACGTGCGAAAATCGATCGTTGGCTCTTCGAGGGACTCTTTCCAGACTTTCTTGCGAATAATTCTATTAACGACGACAGACAAGGGATTAGTTTTTCACTCGACACTGTCTGCGGATGATTTCAGAAGGAGAACGAAAATTTGGTGAAAAATTTGGTAACCTGCAGAATTTTTTATTTTTATACACCGAGAGAAAAAATTACTAGAACCAATGAAATAAAGTTTTGAAGGCAAAGAATCATTTTTTTCATTATTTGCCAAAACACATTAGAGTGGTTCCCTTATATATTTACTTGGTTTATTTTTTTCAGTCAATTCCATTAATTTCTGTTTCAACAAACGCATTCACTTGAATCTAACAATATGTTATCAATTATATGCAATATGTTGTTTGAATCAAGAACACATTTTATCATTCAAAACATGCATGTCTTTTAATACAGGAAGCAATGAGAAAAAAAATTTGTCGAATAAACAAATTAATTAGTCCAATCAACAGGAAAAATGATTGATTCAATCAAATGCGTGTTTATTAATTGTTGCTAAACATTTTATAAAAAATATATAGCTCTTGGCAAATAATTTAATATGCATAGTTTAGTGACCCCAAAAAGAGATAAATAGAAAAAAAAAGACAAATCTGCGCCAATTCGAGATTCGAACCCTCGACCCTACCTACCCATCATACCTATCCTACCTAACTATACCTAACATGCTACCTATTACGCTGTCGACTACTACTATGCATTTGAAAAAAATTAGGAGTTATGAAGATTTTAATATAAGAAAACATTTAAGAAACCAGTTTTTCAATTTTTAACAACTTATGTATACTATTAAAGTATACTATAGAAATGATAGTTCTTTGCTTGAAGGAAATAAAAATTTCATCATTCCGAACAAATATTCTATTGGAGTGAAATAATGTGTTATTTATTTTACTACAGCTTCTTTTCAAATAGCCACAATTAATTTTATATCTAATAAATATTGAAAATACTACAGAAATATTTTTACAAGTAAAATAATGATGAATTTATTGCAAAGAAATAATTTTGTTCGAAAAAAAATAATTTCGTATTGAAGTCGTTTTTTAGATTCAAATAATCGTCATTTTAGATTCAAATAATCTAATGTTTATGATGCGATAAATGTAATTAATCTAATGAATACAAATTCAATCAAATCTATTTAAATAAAAATATTTTTTGAAGTAAAATAATAATGACTTTATTGCAAGAAAATTTTTTTTTCGAAAAAAATAATTTTGTATTGAATTCGTTTTTTAGATTTAAATAATCTCATGTTTATGATGCGATCAATGTAATTAATCCAATGAATACAAATTTAATCAAATCTATCATGCATTTAATTGTTACTATTAAATAAGTGTTTAATATAATGGAGTAATATATTCGTGAAAATATTTTTTTAAATGAAGAGTGATTTTCTTGGTTCACCATATAAATAATCGAATTAATACTTTCAATTAATAAATAAATTCATGTTCTCAAATTCAGTAATCTTTTTCTCTCAGTGATATTAAATTAAATACTAATTTTTACACTTTATTTTTATTTTTAACTAAATTTATGGTGAAAGAACAATATAGTTTTTTTGAGTTCAACTCTGTGAAAAAATTATGGTTTATCAAGAGGAATTCATGATTGCGACTCGATGATTCCTCTTCCAAAAAAATGGTCTTCATTCTTTGAGACTTCTTCGACCGGAAATGGAGACCTTCTGGAGGGTCAGACGTTGTTTTCGACGAAAATTCCTGCTAAAATATATGAAAAATAATTTTTATTATAATTTTTCTCGGTCGGAGAATACAATCTCGCTGGAGAGATGAATCAGCGTTGCTTTGGACTTTGGAACAATTTGAGCTTGACGAAAGTTCGTTTAACTCGCGAACGTCGCTGGTTTCTGTCTAGGCACCACAAAACCACGTTTCATTGGTCAGTGGCGATGTTTCGAAAGTCCCACCAAGCGCAAACTCACTGTACATTATTAGCACACAATATACGCAGACTAAACCATCGAGCGAAAGATCCGGCTCTCTTGAATTTTACGGGGCATTTGCAATTCTCGCGCGTTAGCGAGCACAGTCTAACGATAACGTTCTTAGCGTCTCAATCGTGAAAATTCTTTCCTTCATAACAACAGAGAAAAGCAGAGAACCGCAGAAGAAAACTCGTTTTTCAATCTTCCAAAGCGAATCCTGCACCAGGAAATCACACATTTATCGGTAAGTGATTGCGAGACTCCCCCCGCCTTTTTATTGCCTCCATTGTGATAAAAAAAAAACAATATTCAAGATTTATTGCGAAATTACTCGAGATTTGATTTTATTGGCTTGAAATGCGCGATAATACTCAAAGACGCCATTATTGGTTGCTTTTATTTTAATGGCTTGTTCGAATTCTCAATTAATATTGTGATTACAAGCATTCTTGGATTTTCGACCTATTACTGATTTGGGAACGATAATATAATTTATTATCGATTCGATGAATTTCCATGTAAAACCAGTTTACAGCGATATAGATTGGTTGAAGAGACTGAGACACTTCGGAGGTGAGATTTGTTGACAGTTTTTGTACGTATTTTGCTCAATAATGTACAATAAAGCTTGATTGTATCGAAAGTATTCCCAATTTCATCCGTCAACTCAATCTTCGTCGAATTTTATATTTCAACGAATGGATTTTTGAATCAAATGAATTTAATGGAATTTCATGTCAATTCGCCATTTTTTATATTTTTCATTCATTCGGTGTCTTTTTTTAACGGCATCATTTTTCGTCGACGCTGATTAAAACGATTCGACGTTTTTCAGCGATTGCTGACCACGATTTTTCTTACTTCGATGCGAATAATCAAGTGGAATTTTTTTTTTTCGTTTTTTCAAACGTTTGCAAAAAAAAATTTTATAGCTGATATGGCGAATTTTAACAGTGCGAGCAGATTCTGCCAATAATGAGAGATTTCATGAATTATTCGTGTTTTTCAGGTATTTTGAAAAAAGATGGCGGTGCAAATTGTGGAATTGCCCCAAATTGAAGTGTTCAACAGAGTCCTCGGATTACCGATGATTGAATTGGCGCTGGAAATGTCGGCCTCGACGTATTCACGCGTCAAGGGTTCCAATCAATTGGTCAATTGGGTGCTCTCGACCGCCGAGACATCACTGACCAACGCAACGAAACAGGCGGTACCATTGGCTGCTCCGTTCGCCAAAAAATTCGAGACCCCGATACATTTTTTCGATCACAAACTTTGCCTTGGTCTCGACAAAATCGAAGAGAAAGTTCCAATGGTCAAAGAAACTCCAAACCATGTGAGTTACTTTGCACAAAAATTCACAATTAATCGTTTTGTCGAGCTCGATAAAAAAAAAACAAATAATATTTTTACAATATATTTATTAATATTTTAACAATAAACGAAAAAAAAATCGAGAGAAAAATGGAAATTAAATAAGTTATAAGCTGGTAAAGTTAGGACCCAAAAAAAAGGTGTGCTTGCTGATACGATTACAACCTTTCTAGTCATCCGATATAAAATTTTAAAATACATTCTTAATTAGTAAGAATGCTAATATAGCCCCTATCTCAGAGAAAACGGAAAAAAAATTCGAAAAATAGCAGACATCTGAACAAAAACGGCGTTTTCGAATATTTTGTTGTAGTTTTTAATTTTTTTGGAATAGTAAAAGAAATAATTTTGATACAAAGTGGTCGGGGTGATAAAGAGGTATGCATTCAAGATTGGTAAAAAATTTGAAGTAAATTGGTTACTTATATCTTTTTAAAAGTCTAAACTTTAAGATTATGCAAAAAAAATTGATTTTTTCCAAATTATAGACCAGAATACTCGTTAAAGTTACGCTTCGACGTGACGGGCGTAGCTGCTGCGTCACCAAAATAGCTATAACTTCATAAATTATTGAAATTTAAAAATGTCCTTTCGAGGATATATTTTTAGATGTCTAAACTTTAATAATATGCAAAAAAATTGATTTTTTCAAAATTCTGGACCAGAATAGCCCCTTAAAGTTACGCTCTGACGTGACGGGCGTAGTTGCTACGTCACTAAAATGGCAATAGCTCCGTAAATTATTGGAATTAAAAAATTTCATTTCGAGGATATCTTCTCAAAAGTCTAAACTTTAAGAATGTGCAAAAAATTGATTTTTTCAAAATTCTAGACCAGAATAGCCCTTTAAAGTTACGCTTCGACGCGATGGGCGTACTGCTGCGTCACTAAAATAGCTGTAGCTCCGTAAATTATTGGAATTAAAAAATTTCCTTTCGAGGATATCTTCTTAAAAGTTTAAACTTGAAAAATATGCAAAAAAAATGATTTTTTCAAAATTATAGACCAGAATAGCCCCTTAAAGTTACGCTCTGACGTGACGGGCGTAGTTGCTGCGTCACTAAAATAGCTATAGCTTCGTAAATTATTGGCATTAAAAAATTTCCTTTCGAGAATATCTTCTTAAAAGTCTAAACTTTAAGAATATGCAAAAAGAACATTCATTTCTTCAAAATTCTAGACCAGAATAGCCCCTTAATGTTACGCTCTGACGTGATGGGCGTAGTTGCTACGTCACTAAAATCGCTATAGCTCCGTAAATTATTGAAATTAAAAAATTTCCTTTCGAGGATATCTTCTTAAAAGTCTTAACTTCAAGAATATGCAAAAAATTGATTTTTTCAAAATTCTGGACCAGAATAGCCCCTTAAAGTTACGCTCTGACGTGACGGGCCTAGTCGCTGCGTCACTAAAATAGCTATAGCCCCGTAAATTATTGGAATTAAAAAATTTCCTTTCGAGAATATCTTCTTAAAAGTCTAAACTTTAAGAATATGCAAAAAAAATCATTTTTTCAAAATTTTACACCAGAATACCTCCTTAATTGACAGAGAAGAAAAGGACAGTGATTGTTCATGGATAATTCAGTAGTTTGGCAATCAAAGCTGCAAATCCAGTGATATTTCATGTTTAACTGTCTCGAAAAATTACAATGATGTTGAAGTTTTCATCATTGAAATGCAAAGAAAATAAATTTTATAATTAAATTTATTTTTAGTGATATATGCACTCTGCTCATGCATTTAGCATCCCAAGTCCTTAATAAAGACCTCAAAGTACTTTTCACTAATTTTTCACTACGAAAACTCTTTTACAATGAATTTTATCGAAAAATATATTACTCAGAATGAAACCCAGAATAAAATTTTTACCATAATACGACGTGAAAGAAGGACTACGTACAATTCTGTCCAGATCACTAATTTTTTTTACTGATTTTACTAATTTAATTTTTCCATCAAGAGCATTTTTTCAAGATCGATATTATTGGAGTTTTTGCTTAATTCACTCCGACATGAGTGGAAAATCCAGTCTAATTTCTTATTAGATTCCAGTCACTGTTGTCGTCAATTATCCAGTCAATTATCACTGTTGTTGTCCATGAATCACAAACTCCTCGATTCCTCATTCCACGATTTTGTCTTAAATTGTGTTTTAAAATATTTAAAAAAAATGTTTAAGATTCTGGAGAGCGCGTATATGCTGGCAATCGAGACTGTTAGACCCGCAGTATCGACGATATCATTCGCGAATGATTTGATCGCTGCTCAGGCAACGAATCTAAAGGATCTAAGCTGGAACAAGGCCAATCAGATTCTTGGTTCTCATTATGGTACCTTTGCCATTAACCAATTGGACAATACCGTGGTCATCGTTGACACACTCATCGACAAATATTTTCCGGCAACTGGAACTGAGCAGGAAACGGGTGAGGATCTTATATGTTTTCTTAAATTTCCTATTCATGATTTATAAATATTTAAAAAAAATATTGTTCTCCAATAAACGAGCCTTGAAGAGTCTCTACACGACCATTTGAAAAAAAACGATGAGAACCAATTTCTAGACAAAGGAAATTCATTGACCAGAGAACACTCAGAGAAAAAATTACTAGAACCAATGAAATAAAGTTTTGAAGGCAAAAAATCAATTTATTCATTATTTGCCAAAACATATTAGATTGGTTCCCTTATATATTGTCTTGGTTCATTTTTTTCAGTCAATTCCATAAATGTCCGTTTCAATAAACGAATTTACTTGAATCTAACAATGTGTTATCAATTATATGTAATATGTTGTTTGAATCAAGAACACATTTTATCATTCAAAACATGCGTGTCTTTTAATACAGAAAGCACTGAGAAAAAAGATTTGTTGAATCAACAAATTAATTAGTCCAATCAATAGGAAAAATGATTGATTCAATCAAATGCGTGTTTATTAATTGTTGCTAAACATTTTATAAAAAATATATAGCCCTTGCCAAATAATTTAATATGCATAGTTTAGTGACCCCAAAAAGAGATAAATAGAAAAAAAGACAAATCTGCGCCAATTCTCCGATCTAATTTCTCTGTCTGACCGAGATTCGAACCCTCGACCCTACCTACTATCATACCTATCCTACCTAACTACCTAACACGCTACCCATTACGCTATCGACTACTACTATGCACTTGAAAAAAGTTAGGAGTTATGAAGATTCGAATACAAGAAAACATTTAAGAAACCAGTTTTTTAAATTTTTAACAACTTATGTATACTATTAAAGTATACTATAGAAATGATAGTTCTTTGCTTGAAGGAAATAAAAATTTCATCATTCCAAACAAATATTCTATTTGGAATAAAATAATGTGTTATTTATTTTACTACAGCTTCTTTTCAAATAATTACAATCAATTTTATATCTAATAAATATTGAAAATACTACAGAAATATTTTTAGAAGTAAAATAATGATGAATTTATTGCAAAGAAATAATTTTGTTAAACAAAAATTTAATATTGATGTCGTTTTTCAGATTCAAATAATCTCATGTTTATGATGCAATGAATCTAATTAATTCAATGAATGCAAATTTATTAAAATCTATTTAAATAAAGACATTTTTAGAAGTAAAATAATGATGAATTTATTGCAAAGAAATAATTTTGTTCGAAAAAAATAATTTCGTATTGAAGTCATTTTTTAGATCCAAATAATCTCATGTGTATGATGCTATGAATAATTTTCTTCAAAAAAAATAATTTCGTATTGAAGTTGTTTTTTAGATTCAAATAATCTATTGTTTATGATGCGATAAATGTAATTAATCTAATAAATACAAATTCAATCAAATCTATTTAAATAAAAATATTTTTTGAAGTAAAATAATAATGACTTTATTGCAAGAAAATAATTTTTTCGAAAAAAATAATTTTGTAAAGAATTCGTTTTCTAGATTCAGATAATCTCATGTTTATGATACGATCAATGTAATTAATCCAATGAATATAAATTTAATCAAATCTATGATGCATTTAATTGTTACTATTGAATAAGAGTTTAATATAATGGAGTAATAGATTCGTGAAAATATTTTTTTAAATGAAGAGTGATTTTCTTGGTTCAACAAATAAATAATCGAATTAATACTTTCATTTAATAAATAAATTCATGTTCTCAAATTCAGTAATTTTTTCTCTCAGTGAACGAACTTAAAAATCTCCATAATTAGTTGATGGACTTGCATTTTTTTTATGACCTCAGTTCCCACATCATCAGAAGAAGACAAGCTTCTGCACACTCTTCAAACAGTTGGACGTCTCTCGAACAAAGCAGCTCGTCGTTTGTACAGCAACGTTGTGCAGAATCTTCGGACAGTAAACAAGGAGAGCCTGAAAACATACGTGAGCACGATCGTCCAATTTTTACAATTGACACATTATCTCCACGCTGTGAACGAAAAAGTTCAACATCTAACAACCCCGAAGAAAGACAACGTCGAGAATAAACATGAGCCTGAAAACGTGCACGAGGACGATCGTCCAATTTTTACAATTGAAAAAGTACCTTCACGCTGTGGACGAAAAAGTTTAACATCTAACAACGCTGAAGAAAAACAACGTCAAGAATAAGGCTGGCACCTAAAATATCAAAAATCACATACTCAGAAAAATCGATCTCTTCTATTTACGTCATTTTATGGACTTGAAGTTTCTGAACGGTAAAATGCACGAAAAATCGAATAACTTATTCTTTGAAGGACAGTTTTGAGGCTCTCCGACACTTTGGCAATGATTCTTCAACAATCTTTCGATGAAAAAAAAAAGATGAATAAATAATCAAATAAATTTGTTGATTTTTCTGTCAACTTAACGTTCAAAGCTTCAAGTCATGTCATTCTTGTATTCCCTCATGCCAATGAATCATTCGGTATTCGAGATAAATCTATGATCCACATTCTGTATCGTCTCGATCATAATTCACATTATATTGTCGTCATCGAGATCATCGGATTAATTTAGTATTTTCCCTGCGTGTAATTCAATAATAATATTATAATATATTAGTGTTACATTTATTCGTAAATTTATTTATATTTTCCACGACGATGTCATCATGAATTTAATACGAGCTCGAAACGAACAGTCTCGATGCCGACCCCCACGTCAGTCTTTATCGGAAGTGTCTTTACGCAGGCGCAATTTATTCGCCAGTAACGAACCTTCATCTTTCAGTCTATGAGGCTTTATTTCGTCCGCGTTCAATTCACGAACCTTTTTCCAAATAAAAAAATTAAAACAATTGAATTTTGAGCTCAATAAAACAAACAATAACTGCTCAAGACTTCTCGCTGTTTTTTTTTTATTTCTCCATAAGGTAAATGTCCCAATTATTGAACAGCTAAGGATCTGGGGATTGAAGTCGGTGAGAAAAAAATATGAAATCAAGAAAAAACCCATCCCTTTCATGTTCAAATGATACTTTGATATTTTTACTTTCGAAAAATCACCATTTAAATTATTTTTAAATGATTTCAAATGAAAAAAAAAAAAGAATAACAATGTGAAGCATGCAAGTGTCCCAATTATTGAACACTGGAAGTGCCATGTCCCTAATATTGAACAGGCATGTCCCAGTTATCGAACACTCTCGAGAATTCTTTTTCCGTTCTGAAAATATTATTTTGGGTACAAAATTAAGAAATAAAAGCAAAATCAAACACTCAAATAATCTTTTGTTAATCATGTGAAAATACCAAATTATATATTTAGTCTCTTTTGACAGGTTTTTGGTTCATTCGCATTTGGTTTATTTTTGCTTTTCAACTCGAACTTGATTTTATTTTTATTTTCAGCTTTCTCGTTTTTATGTTCCGCTTTGGTTTGATTTTGTCGCAGCTCTCTCGTTTTTCGACTGAAATATCGGAGAGCAAAAAATATTGAACATTACATTCGTATTTTTAGGTTACATTTAGGTTATATACTCTTTTTACTTTTCTTTTTATGTTTATTGCACGAAAATACAAATAAAAAAATAGATTTGACGATCTTAGAGTTATTAGTAAAAGAATAAAGGTAAGTTTATTTAGGAACTCACAGTTTTTGTTTGAATAAATCCGATGCACACGATCTGTCACGCGTTAACTGACTCGATGTTTTGATGGGTTCAATGACGCCATCTTGGAGAATTCGAGTGTTCAATAATTGGGACACACTGCATTTTCTATGTCCCAATGATCGAACACCATATTTCTTAACAAATAATTAATTTAAAACAAAAAAAATTTAATTGTTATTTGTCAGAAATTTTCTGAGGTACCTGAAACGCCTTTACTTTTTGAGATGCGACAGTTTTTGAATTTGTTATGCCCTTACGCATGAAGCGGTGCGTCTTAGCAAAAACGATAAGCAGTTACCACGAGACGTCAAATAGGGTCACCGTTGCTGATTAAATAATTTTTTTCTCTATTAATTAAAGCTTTTTTTGCACAAGTAAGGTAACATTTCGATAGCTAAAAGTTCCATACATGTAATGAAATTTTTATAAATAAGTAAATGCATGCAGGTGAATGAGAAATAATAAAAATACAAGATAGTGTTCAATAATTGGGACCTGTTCAATAATTGGGACATTTATCTTGAAACTATCATTATTGATGGTTGGACGAAGCACTGGAATTTGAGTACGGCCCTGGTCGATTATCCCCACTTCAGGAACGGACTCATCGTTCGAGCTACGTGTTCTTCTACGCGGATAAAAGCGTCAGTGTTTCTCGATCATTCGTATTAAACGCTGTTGCTTCGAGGTATTTGTGATACCGGTTCTATTCGAGGCCAAAACAATCTCGGTCACGACGCAGATATCTCTTTAAACCGCAGAGAACGAAGTGAGTACAATTATTTGACTGATAATTCAATTTAATTGAATTCGATTGAAGTTAATTTCATTTAATTTCATTTTTGATAATCCGTGATGAAAAGTCTGAGTATTTGCGAGAGATTGAACAATCGACGCTGATTTGTTCATAGTCGATGATTGAACGGCACCAATTAGAGTCTCCGACCAAATTTGAGGATTTTCGTTTATTGCGCCATGGTCAAGTCACGATTATAACAAACATATGAAGTTTTTATAAGTCGTCCCACGATATTGACGATCAATCGATGATGGATTTTTCATCAGCCAATTTGTAGAACGGAGTTAGCGGCGGGTCCAAAGGTCCATTCCGATAATACGATGCCGGTGTTTTAATCACAGACAGACGTCGACAATGTGTCATCCGAATTTATTTCAAACGAAAATTTATCAATTAAGACACCGAGAAAAATGTACGGTTGCAAAAGTGAATAATTTAGCAATTTGGATATTACGAAGGGTCAATGGAGGAGCTTTTTAAACTGTTCTGGATATCATAAAATAGTATTGTCGCCTTAATCAATCATCGGCATTGGAGACAAATTTTGCTCAGTGCTTTGGTTGAAATATTTTTTTTCAATGGAAATTTCGTTTTACAATTATTGTAACAATTTCAATAATGTTACATGGGGGAAAAACAACACTATTCATAGATAATCCAGTAGTACGATATTCTCTACTGCATATTCAGTGATATTTCATGTGGAGTTGCTTTGGAAAAATTACTGAAGTACTCCATGAATTGCAACCGTAAATAATCACGATTTTGAAGTTTACACCGTTGCCACACAACGAAAATAAGTTTTTTCATTTTATTTTCAGTGCGTCTTACGTTTAGATTGTACATTTATAATTTTAAGACCTTGAAAAGACCTTGAATATATTCTTATGATTTTTTACTTCAAACATTTCTTGGCAGGAATTAATTTAATTAATAAATAAATAATTGCCGTTGCATTACGACGATGTAAACTTCAGCATTAAGAGAAAATAATATATTTCCTACCAGGATTTGTTATATAACTGTTAACAAATGTAAAGTTGGATATGGCGGAATAATTATTTTTTTAACAGTTAATCAATGATTTTGACAAAAATGAAAATTTTGTCATGAGAACACGAATATTTCTTTACGACTAACAAATTTCGTAACAGTTAAGGAATATTTGAGTAAAAGTGCCAACTAAATATATTTCTTTACTATGAATAAACTGTTTTCTCAGTGCAATATAAATTAAGAGTCGGAAGTTTGTCGGAATAAAAAATGGTAATATAAATTATTAATATGTATACATTAGGGTGACAGTTATTTGAGCTTTGGCGAAAAAAAGTTCAACACCACCCCAAAAACATAATCAAGGTGTATCAAAAAAAATCTGTGTAAAGTTTGGCGACGCTCGGAAAATTGGAACACGCGCCACCGAGCGATTGAAATTTTAAATGTAAAATACATGTATTTCTCCCACGCATTAATGATTTTTTTTCCGGCAATAATATTAATGTGAAAAATTCAAAACTTGGTACACTTATTGTACATAGTATGGTGTACAAAACCAAATTTTTTCAATTTCTTTCGTTCATAATTTTGTTATTGACTAGCTCTGTAGAGATGCCCAAAAAACATTTAAAATTTCAATCGCCTAGTGGCGCGTTTTCCAATTTTCCGAGCGCCTCCAAACTTTACACAGATTTTTTTTGATACACCTTGATTATGTTTTTGGGGTGGCACCGAACTTATTTCGCCAAAGCAATAACTGTCACCCTAGTATATATTTATATGGAAGTATATGATTATGAACAGCTGGTTTTTTAATCGGTTTAAATGACATTACCATTAATTCGCAGTATATGTATTTTTGACCAATGAAATAGTGTACGATGAAAGACATTGATGGACTGAGAAGTACCTATTTCTGGGCTGAATAATAATTTTTAAAGTATTAAAATGTTCACCATTTTTTTTCTAATTTTACTAATTTTATTTTTCGAAACGCAATGGTCAAAAATATAGTAACGGATTCAATACTATTGAAACTTTTGCTCGATTCTCTCACATCACTGGTCAATCGAGGCCTTTGTCATGTGGTCTGAAAAAAAATTTTCTCCGTTGGTATTCGTATTACTTATTCATAATTCAATAAAATCAATCTCTACAATAAATCCAGAAAAATTGTGAATAATATTTGAGGACATTTTGCATGACAATCTCAATTGGTTTTCCTGTTGATAGTTTAGTCGAAAATGATTTTTTCTTTTGACTCTTGTTCACGTAATGGACAATTGTTCACACTGATCGTTTTGACCTCAAAATGTTCAAATAATTTTTCCCACAAGTTTTCATGTTCTTACGTTAAGGTAAATGTCCCAATACCCGACCATCTAAGAGGCGACGAAAAAGTTAACTTGTTTTTCGCGTTCAAAAATAAACTATTTTCTATAACAACTATGACTATTGGAAAGCTTGAAGTCTCTAGTTTCCAAAACACAGGCTATAGTTGTTGCTATAATTAGTTGTTTATTCATAATAATCGAAAATACTGAGAAATGGAAATGTACCAGTACCCGACCACCCGTTTTTCTATATGACCCAATATCCGACCACACATTATGATCCTATAACCGACCACTCGTCTCTATGGTGGGGTGAAGGGAGGGGGTGAATTGAGAAAAATGCGTCGCTGCTCGGAGAATGTGTCACCGAAATTTTGAGGTTATGCATGAATAATATACATGTCAGCAGATGTCCGGTTACTGGGACTGAACATAGTCGCGAGCAAGTACCGATAACCGGACACATGGTCGGTTATCGGTACAAGATACATTTCGTATGTACCAATAACCAGGCATGAAAATTAAGTACTTGAAACGCATTTTTTGCTAATTGAGACAACATGATCAAGTTAGTGGTATCTTTCCGAATAAAAACAGCTAAGACTCGGTTCGAAAACAATAAAAACCACTTCGAAATAGCTTCAATAAGATATCACGATTCCTCAGTACTTCAGCTTAGATAATGGCTTCCGTGCCCCGAATAGTACGCGTGCTGTCATATTTATCGAAAATTAAATTACAGACGATTCTTGAACTATTAAAAGTAGTGTCGTATACGTAGATTATGAATCCTGGATATAAAATCAATTCACAGTTTAAGATTTCTCTTAAGTGAATGCTTAACTTGCTGATATATTGGTTCAAGTGGTCGGGTACTGGGGCGTGGTCGGGTATTGGGACATTTACCTTATTGGTTTTATATTTTTATCGTCACTCTTTTCTTTCTCAATTTAGAAAAAAAACAACAGAGCAATGGCAGACCAAATTCAGAGTCCAACGATGCCAGCTGGTCCCCATTTCGAGGTTCTCGATCGCGTTAAAAATATTCCAGTCGTTCACTCGGCAATCGAGAAGACCGGATCAACGTATTCGTATCTGAAGGATTCCCATCATTTGATCAATTGGGCATTGAGCTACGCCGAAGCTGGTTTGCATTATGCTACGGCAACTGCAACACCAATCGCAGCGCCGTTGGCCAAAAGATTCGAGGATCAGATCAATACGGTCGATCAAAAGTTGTGCCAGGGTTTGGACATCGTCGAGAAGAAGGTTCCGATCGTCAAGGAACCACCGCAGCAGGTACATCTTAGTTTTATGCATGCGATACTTGAGAAATGACTACTTCGAATGAAGGAATGCCATGATTATAGAGGAATAGCTACTGAGCAACTAAATTTCTCGTTCAAACTTTCCATGCCCTCGAATATTCGAGAAAGTTTTAAGAATCAAGAAGCGAAGAAATCTTCGCAATGATAAATTATGCAGCGAACAACTGGATGCAAATTCTTGAGCAAACGTAAGAAAACATATCAATGAAAATGGTCGACGAACGAAATAAATCATCAGGTTACGATGAACCATCAAATGGAATACAAAATATCTCGTTGGTTTCAAATCCACACTGATACAAGCAATAATTATCAATATCGTTATCCCGCGGAAGAACTTCGATTGTCGAGATGGACAAGAAAGATTAGGCGTTGGTGACCAAAGTTCAAGTTTGACTCTGTGTACACGGGAATTTGCGCTTTTGCAGATTTATGACGCAGCTCGGGCAGTGATGAGCACTTCTCTTCAGCCGACGATCGAGAAACTCGTTAGCGTCAAAGAATCAGCGACCCAACAAGCGACAACGCTCAAGGACATCAGCGTCACCAAAGCCAATGAAATTTTGAACACTCATTATGGATCAATGGCTGTTCAGGGAGTCGACAATACGAGCGTTCTCGTAAACCGATTGCTCGATCATTATTTTCCAGCGGTCGACGCTGAGGAAATTGTTCCCGGTATGAATTAACAAATTCGTATTTTCGCTCGAAACTCTCATGCACGGAAAAAAATGATCAGTGAGAACTGCTGAGATTCCCATTAATTTTTACAATTTTCCCCATCAACAGTGCCTCCTGGAAGGGCAAACAGTGAAATTTGCATATTTCTTTGATACAATATGCAGATGTCACATATGACATGGTACATGCCCATCCGACGAATTTTTACAGTGTGGAATAATAAAATGTACACTATGTGAAACGTTATATTTCTGTTGTATCCGGTGAACTTTTTACACATTTCACATTGTAAAAATTATCCAGAACCTATGAAAAAATTACAGCGTACATTGTAAAAATTGAAAAGAACGTAGTATATTTTGCGGTACGTTTTTTATATTTTTCACTGAAAATACTGCAATTTCTAAAATAAATTATAGTGTAGTGAAACGTTTCGATATTTGAATAAATTCCAATTTATTCAAATATTGCAATAAACCGTTATTTATCCTCGCTCAGGCTCATAACTACGAGGGCTTGTACTTGACTAATTAATCGTGAGTTCAATTAATGAAGCGAATCAAGTTTAACCTCGCACCCATAAAGAGCACGAGCGTTACCGAAATGTAATGGTGATCTGTTAAGAAAATGTAGTCTTCGGTCCATAGGACTGCTCGACCACAAAACGCGGGTGATGTTCCAACAATTGTATGTGAACTGAGCACGCCGATGTGGGTGATACATCGGACCTTATAGGTGCTCGGTGGCTCTCTCGCTGGCGCGAGAGGGCGCGCCGTCTGACGCCATCTAGCGGATCTCGGGCGAAATGTAGAGATCGTGGCCCGCCACAGGTCGTCCAGTGCCACACGGTAAAAATTGAAATTGGCGTTGCATATTTTGCGGCGCGCATTCGATTTTTCACTGGGAACACTGCAATTTCTAATTATGTGCTTTGAACATTCTGCAGGGACCATTGTAAATTTTACAGTTCAAACACAGTGGATTTCGTCGTTTCTGCTTGTTATTTCTACTTTGTCATTTTTTTGCGGTGAACATTGCATTTTTTACGGTGTAAATCAGCATTTATAATGGTTTGAAAAGTAGAAACTACATTAAATCCATTAATTTATAAAGGATTCCCAGTAAAACCCTTGACCTACAGTTCTGAACCGTATATTCTGCATTGAATTCAGTATTTTTTTAAACATTGCACAGGAATTGTAGCTGATCATTTTTTTCCGTGTGATGACTTCCCAGCGAAACATTGTATCTAATTGAAATTTCCGTACTTCGTGATACAATAGAAATCTGAAAAAATTCAGCAAAATTTTGCATGCTATAAACAACGATTATCAATAATAATATTGCCCAAAAGTTATTAACAAATAGTTTAAACAATTGTTTAAACAATTCGTTGATTACTTTTGGGCAATATAATTATTGATGAACAATGATCAATAATTCTTGTGCATTTCAAGATTTTAATGTTTTCACAAACAATTTACAGCACCCGTTTCAGCGGACGAGAACAAAGTATTGCACGCTGTGCAGACGGTCGGTCAATTGTCAACGAAAACAGCAAATCGCGTTTATCATTCTGTGGCTGCACAATTGAAGACAGTGAAGAAGGAAGATGTTGCGGCTTACATCACGAGCGTCGTGTCGATTCTACATCTGACACATTTTCTCAATATCGGAAACAAAGAAATTACTGACAAGGATACCTCGGTTACGAGCCCAACATCTGAGAAGAAGGACGACGAGAAGAAGTAGAATTGCGTTGCACGACCCATAGTTTTTTATATTGAAATTTTCGATACCTTTTTCGATACTGCAAACCGTAAATTATTTTTCTATGATATTTGCACAATATATAAATATATATTATGGAGTCGAATGAAATTATTGTTCGATTCAATTGTCAATGTGTAACTTTTGAAAATTTCGTATTTTTGAAATTTCTTACTTGACTCAAGAGGCTGCCAAATTTATAAAGATTTCGTTTATAAAAAAAAATACAACTTTGTAATATATATGCATATTTGTATACACTGTGGCAACAAAAAGCACGATTTTAGTCCAGAACCGTACAAACATAATTTTGTATTATAAAGATGAGAATGCAATAAATGGATTTTCATTGCCAATACAGAAAGACATATCCAACAGCTGTTACAAAAAAAAGCTATGGGCAAATTTCCAATTTGCATGATTTTTTAGCAATTCCGTTCAATAAAAAAAAGTGTTCAAGCAAAGTGAACTCGATAATTGTTAAATTAGGAAACTTCACAAGTATTTTTCGAAAATTTCAAAAAAAATTTGAAAAGGAACCTCTAACGTTTTTCACCAAATTCAACAATATCTATTCTTGTCATACGGTGTATTTGTGCAACAAGTCTTAGCTCGATACTTCTAGGAATGCGAACGTTGGAGCGCTAACAATTTTTTGTTTGTTTGAAATTTCCAAATTTTTTCAACCGAACCTCTCAAGCGATTTTTCTGAAAGTCAATGTTTCGTTGTCATTGAATGTATCCTCACAAAAAAATCAGCTTGGTAGGTGCAAAATTATGATAGAGTACTCACAACCTTTATTCAAAAAATTAGAATTTAAAAAAAAACCGAACTTCTTAAGCAATTTTTCCCATATCCAATCCCAGCCATTCTCACTACAAAGTATATCCCCACAAAAAATTAACGATTAAACGAACTTACCTAAGTGATGTTCAATCGTGATTGTATGAGCGCCTCTTCCGAAGAGATCAGATATGTAGTGCCCCCATTTCAACCTGTGTCACCACAAATTTTTAAAGAAACAAAAAATATTTTCTTCTCATGGCAATAAGCCTCGTGTGCGCGCCGTGAGAGCGTGATCTTCAATCTTCAAAGACTTTTCTAGTAGCCGTATCTGAAAAATAGGGTAACTCGAACGAGATGAGTGGGAGGGAGGGACTGATCTCTTCGGAAGAGACGCTCATACAATCACTCTTGAACTTCACTTAGGTAAGTTCGTTTAATCGTTAATTATATTTCGCGCCTCTTCCTTCAGAGATCAGATATGTAGCTGTTTAGAGCAAGTTACGGCTAAGAAACAATTATATACATATAAATATATATATATATGTATGTAATTATTCTTATTTTTCTTTTTCATTGAAAAATAAATAGAAGCAATGAAACAAAACGCAAGCATGTAATAGCCGCTGTACGACCTTCTCTGTCGCACCATCACCGGGCGCACATAAACAAACCCAAAATCTAGTATTGAGAACACCTTCAGCGAACTGCGTCTCGTCTGATATTAGAACCCGGTCATAGGTCGTTGAATCCTTTGTCTAGCCGGCGGTTTTTCGAATCAAGTTCATATAGCTACGCTAGCTCGCTTGGCCCCTGATGTAGCAGCGTGACGTGTGCTGTACGCGGTAAAAAACATCCACATCTATTCCGCTTTGAGTCAATATCATCTTTATCTAACGGGACAACGTCAGTGTGGTGACCGTTTCACGTGGTCATTTATAAGAAATCAAAAGACTCAAAAGTGAAACTCAAAGAACCTTGGTTTCATCTGAAAACGATTCAAGAGCCGACGCTAGACACAAAGATTTATCTTCCGAAACAAAAGGCAAACGTAAATCGGTTGCTTTTTCCTTGGACCCGATGGTTCTATCCTTTTTACTGTATCACCTTCGCCCCAACTCGAGTCGAGAATGAGTGATAACGCTGATTGGCAACAATTTTACGAACTATACGATGCACCACTTTCATACTCTTTGTATGACAAACCGCAATCATACCCACACGGAACATTAGAGTCATAGGACGTCCAATATTCATACATGGTGGATGAAAGCTCCATCCCAGGGACGTCCATGAGTATCCCTCAAACTTCTAAAAGAAGAGCGAAACGGCACCTGTTCTATGTACTGGGAACGTCCTGTATACGTACCCTGAGACAGTTTTTAGACGGACTAGATCCCAAAACTTAAGTATTTAAGACGAATAAACCAGTGATCCGAAAGATGTCCAATGATCATCTATTATCCGTCCCTTAATTTAAATAATTTAATCGTTATTAATTAGACATTAGTAATTAATTATAAACTTTATTACTGATTATATAATACTCGGGGTCTATAAGATATCCATATTTTACAGAAAAAAAGGAAAAAAAAATAGTTTTCGATTTTTTACCGTACGGTCACCCGTACAAGTATTGGATTTAAGGAATGCTGCTTAACTTTTCTCATCTCCTACCTACCTACCTATCTACCTACACTAACTTGACTTATGATAAATTTGTGCATGCAAAACCCTTATACGATGTAGTTTGCTGATATACTTATAATATCGTTGTCTCACAGGCCTTAAATAATGTATAATCAGTAATGAAATCTATAATCAATGAACAATATGTAATTAATAGCGTTTAAATAAAGGGACGTATAATATATGATCATTAGACAACTTTTTCAACATTGGTATTCGTCTTAAATACGTACATTAAACGTTACTTTATGGGGTTTATAGGTACGTCTAAGAACTATCTAAGTGTACTTATACGAGACCTTTTCAGCACAGAGATTGCTGCCGTTTCGCACCTCCGTTAGTGGTTTAAGGAATGTCCATGGTCTTCCCCGGAATGAAATTTTCATCCAACATATATGATTATTGGACGTCCCCCGGCTGTTGGGTTACGCGCGAAATATATTTACAGCTCCAAGAATTTGTGTCGTGGACGTAGAATAAACTTCTGCGTTATCCTTCGATAGACGTAATTTGTACCTATATAAGACGGTCAAGCTGCGTATCCATATGCTAGCTGCTCGAAATACTTAAATGTACATCTAAAGGCCGAATGCTTTTGATTGGATAAAACGCGATGGATCACACAGGCCGTATATTGTATGTCCACGATACGTACTATTTCTTGAGCTACAAATATACATAACACGGCCATCCATGGTATGCCCATAGGTAGACATTCGATAGGTTTTAATTCAGGATAGAAATTGGACATCTATTGGACGTTCTAGGTTCACGTCTATATGAAATCCTACATGGAACATCCGATAGACATTCAATCGGCGTCCTCCAAATATGATTTTCGTTTACGAACCTGGAACGTCCAATGAATGTTCAATTACTATCCCGAATTCAAAGCTTTTTAATGTCTACCTATGGACATACCATGGATGGCCGTGTTGAGTATATTCGTAGCTCAAGAAATGATACGGGTTGTGGAGATACAATATACGTCCTGTGTGATCCATCGCATTTTGTCCAATCAAAAGTATACCATGGATGTTCAGTGTATGTCCGCATTACGTCCATCGTGGATGTAGACGTGTTAAGGATCCATGGATGATCGATGGACGTCCAATGGACACTCGGTTCCGTGTGGGTGTTCACGTACAGCTGCATCACCAATGCCAGGGAGAGAAAAGATAATTCCATTTTCATTAAATGAAAATTGTATTTATTCCTAAGAGTCAGACTCTCAGAAACGGAATAAATTACGCTTCAATCCTTCGTCAAACGAAGATGTGTATTTCGGTCAGACCAAAACACGATGCTGGGCAATCAAATCGCTGGCACATCGCATGCATACATGCGGTTGGAACTTTCTCGATTCGTAATCTGCCTCTTTATTCTTGCTTGAAACAATATAACCAGCAACCATCCAAATATCTCGTGTTTCACACCAATCCCATAATTTGCCTCGATACTGAACTCAGATTATCAAATCGACTATCTCGCATGCGAATTATATAGACTATTGCCGTCATGTTGTCAGTACGAAGAAGTACACCACATGAAGTACGTGACTAAACCTCTTTATTAAATCGTGAGATTTAAGTACCCTTGTAAAGGTACACGGTGTAAGGCTCAATCCAAATGGTAGGCAAGTGAACTCGAAAAGCCTCTTTAGTTTTAGAATAAATCTCTCCGAACTATCGGCCGTAAGCACCATCAATATATTTCATAGCAACTGGTCAAAAGACTGCAACCCTTTGGATCACTCTATTGTTCATCAATTTATCGATTCCAGAAAGAATTGAACTTATTTCGTTCTTCGACCAATCCGTTTTTTGTGAAAACTCGTTGTCTTACGGCGTCTGTATGGTCGCTGCTGTTTTCGAGGATACGGGTTCCATGGTCTCGAATTTAAACTGCTGCGCGTCGATCTTTTTAGCCCGCTCTGCGTCTATGGATTGCTCGAATACATCGACTGACGTTACGCCGGCAGGCCTTCCTGGTTTTTTGAATTCCTTAGCCTGAACAGATTTTTCGACGGTTTAAGATTCTTCGAAGTACGTTCAAGCTTCTTCGAAGTCTTAATTTTTTCCTCTAGATTTGCACCACATAAGAAAAACGTCAAGTGCCGAACCTCTCAAAATATCTTTCAAACACGAGTTTAAATTTGCGAGGACTAAATTTTTTTGAATCTTCGATTTCTCCCTTTGAAGAAACGCCAAGAGACTTTCATCGACGCTCAAAATTTCCAGTAATTCGAACTTCACGAAACTGTCAGCTTCTATATTAAGCAATATCGCTTTTTTCACAGCAGTGAGACAAGAAGCAGTACGTTCTTGTATTTTAGTAATACGTTCGTCTCTTATGCTTACATTTTCTTAAACCATAACTCCACCATAAAATTGCGATTTTGTGGAATTCCATAATTTTTCCATAACTTTTTATCTTCCTCTTTTGGAAGACCTTGTTTGAAAATCTATGCCCAGCGGATTACGATGTCCTTGTATAGAGCATCTGCTAGTCTGCTTCCAAGCGGGGAACCATTATATTCAATACATCTTCCTGAAGATGAACTTCATGCTCAGGTTATTCCTGAGTTCCGGAAAAGAAAGCGTCCCTCGGATTTTCATAGATCGACACGGCTGTCGGTGTTGGAATAGGCACTGGCACAATTAGTAGTGTTAACAAAGTGGGCAGTGAAATCGCATCCATTCTTTTGACAGAGGGTCTTTCCTCGTTGTCAAACTGAGGAACCTGGGTTTGATGATCAACTCTTTTCAATCGCGACTCTTGCGAAGAGCGTCGCGAATATTCGACTATTCGAGCGATGTGAGCGACCGGCAGCGTCTTTTGAACAACTGCCCGAACGGGCCGAACGACTATCAGAGTAAAATGCCTGAGTGTCGGAAAGATATGAATGACATGAATTTCGATCTCTATCGTCCGTATATTCTCGTTTCCTCTCGCTATATCCTCTTTGTCTATCACGATCTCGTGAATTTTCTCGCGTTCCAGTGAGACTGACCCGTCACCTAAAAGGCGAAATTGTCGCAATGCCAGTACTTATCTCAAGAGAGAGAGAGAAGATTATTCCATTTTCATCAAATGAAATTTTTTTCATTCCTAACAGTCAAACTCTCAAAACGGAATAAATTACGCTTCAATTCTTCGTCAAACGAAGGTGTGTATTTTGGTCAGACGAAAAACACGGTGCCGAGCAATCACATCGCTGGCAAAGCGTATACAAATCAGAGAACGATGTCGGAATTGAGCTTTCAAAAAACCAATTGGTTCTGGCGCCTTGTGACGTCTGAGAATGGAGGGTTATGTTCTGATGATCCCAATGTCATTTACTTTAAATCTTCGATCGATCTCGACCGCCACCGAAAAGGTGAAATTGTCGCAATGTCAGCACTTACCTCAAAAGAGAGAGAGAGAGAGAAGATTTTTTCATTTTCATCAAATGAAAATTTTCATTCCTAAGAGTCAGACTCTTAGAAGACGGAATAATTTACGCTTCAATTCTTCATCAAACGAAACTGTGTGTCTTGGTCAAACCAAAAATACGATGCCGAGCAATCAAATTGCTCGCACAGCGTATGCAAATCAACTAACGATGTTTGAAGTGAGCTTTCAAAAAGCCAATTCGTTCTGGCGTCTTGTGACGTCTAAGAACGATGGGTTATGGCCCGATGGTCTTGATGTTGTTTATTTTTAAAACTTCGATCGACCTCGGCCATCATTTTCTTCCTTTCGTAAATAACTTATTTTCCTAGTTTTTCCTCAATGAAGAACAGTCTCGACTTTCCTTATTTTTTATATTTTACACGTTTTGTAATTTCGCTTACTGAATTTGTGTGTGACGACATCGGCACAAAACGAAAGAATGAAGATCACGCTCTCACGGCGCGCACACGAGGCTTGATATGAGAAGAAATTTTTTTTTGTTTCTTTAAAAATTTGTGGTGACACAGGTTGAAATAGGGGTACAAAATATCTGATCTCTGAAGGAAGAGGCGCGAAGTACAACTTCAGTGTGATAACTGCAAAATTATGAAAGTCAGACCGTCGACAAAAATATTCCAAAATATTAGAAGTCCCGCCAAATTGACAATTGTTTTGCAATTTCGAAAAAATTTGCACTGACCAAAGGCACATAGCTGATATCCTTGTATACCAAATTTCGAGTCGATCGGTTGAACCATTTTCCAGATATATCCATTTTAAGACGAGCACGAAGCGTACACATCACACACGTCCGGACATTTTTTCGAAATGTGATTTCTCGACGGTTTGGTGCATTTTGAACGTAATAGTTATTTTTGATGGACTGAATAGCAGATATTACTGGGCTGATAATAATAACCAGGCACCACAGTATTTTTCACCGAACCATAAGTTATACTTTGAGCAACAGCGAAAAGTACTTTAACCAGACCAGTGCCATTGGGTTTTTTTTGGCTTGATTCTCTCACACATTACTGGACAAAGCAGTATATTTTGTCATATACTCCAGTAATTTTCCTTGAAGTTTTGCGCTGAAGCAGCATGCTCGATGAAGCGAATTACATCATCAAAGTGACCAAAACGAAAAACCGCGCTTGATGATTCTTTTGTGAGTTTTTTTTCTTTTTAAACCCACAGTGGGTCTTCTTTCTTCATACCTCACGCAACAGTTTGCGTTCGTACAATGTTCGCGGTAAGCAGCGCGAATTGTTGGACGGTGAGTAATACACGATTCCGTTATCAAAACGTGCACCACGGCTCGGGCGAGACTGCGCTGCTGATAAGGGAAATCTTGCCTGCTGCGTACGTGCTCCAATATTGGAGTCGTGTCTTCGAACAATAATTATGGTTTTTGCACTAGATCTGCATCTATCCGTCAAACAAACGGCACGCAAGTTGCGATAGCCGCTCGAAAATACGATTTTTATTAAACCTGTGCGGAGAGTTGGCTCGTTTCCTTACCAATATTGTGTACCATCAAGTGCTATTCTGTTACAGCTGGTCGTAAAACCATTCCATGCGATTGCGCACTAAATTACACTTTTCAACTTGCATCCACCACAATCTCATGCCTGTCCGATGAATGCGTTGCCAGAATGTTTGGTGTAACACCGGAGAAGTCATCAAGCTACATTCCTGAGCTATCAACTTTGTGGTCTCATAAAAAAACCCAACGTGTACGAAGGCGCAGGCAATGTGAGAATTTCAATGCAGCAGAAAACATTGCCGCACATATAAATTTGTAAGTATGACTGCAGCATAACCTTATGAATTGCAGTATAACGCCGGAGAGGTCATCAAGCTGCAATCCTGAGCCATCAACTTGGTGGTCCCGTACAAAAACCCAAAGTGTACGAAGGTGAAGGCAAGTTCAGAATTTCAATACGCTAGAAAACATTGCGGTACATGTAACTTTGTAAGCATGACCGTATGTAGACATGGTCTGGCTCGTCATGACATCAGGCGCAGTCTCACACATTCTGATAAATCGGACGATAGGGCACGAGTTTTTTCGACTCGTTCGCCGTCTTCGTGACGTCATCAGAAGAACTGTCGTACTCAACCAGTTTTGCATCTTCATTCTCCGTCTGATTCTCATCCGTCTTCACATTCTCAGCCGATTCCATACGACCGTCGTCTTCGTTACCTGATGTTTCTGTGACGTAAGCAGCACGTTTTCGACTTTCACGACGACTCTTTCCAGGCTCGACCTTGCGTTTATTACGCTTCAGTCGCGTTTGGTGACGCCATCGATCGTTGGTCGATGAACTTGTCTCTCTGTCTGGAGAATGATGCTTAGAATCTGTCGGTCTGGCCAATAGGCTGATAACCCGACTTATACAGTATATTCCACTGAAAATACCAACGCTTCCCAGAATGATGTTGTTCAAGAGTTCCACTGTTTTTCCATTTCTGTTATTTCCGAAAACATTGTCCACTATGTATGACAATGAGTCCGCTTGTTCGGATCTCGAGCGTTTCACCCATTTTCGACCGTCCATTATGTTGATGAATTACGATCAAACAGTAACGGTGCAACCAATAGCGATTGATTCAATGATCTTCTATGGTGTAGTAGAACAATTGATGGATTACGATCAAACGGTAACGTTGCAACCAATAGCGATTTATTCAATGATCTTCTACGGTATCGTAGATCAATTCGACGATTACGAAGCAGTCTCGGCAAATCAATGATCAAGTCACTCTCAAGAATTGATATTTTAGTAGGTGTAATGCTCTTGCACAACGGTGATGCGTCTTTCGAAGACTATCCACCGCGAAGGATATGCTGCAATCTGTTGTGCATTACTCCACAGTTGGTCTCTTGCATCGCAATACAATCAAAATGCCGTTCGAAAGAGGTAAATCACAAAAATAAAAGTTTTCAAGAGCGGTTATTATTTTGCCATTCATTGGTCAGTTGACCGGCGTTTGTCAGCGATATCTTCGATTGTTTCGAGTTTCAATGTGATGAGAGTGCAATCGTTGCCTGTAACATGCTCTGAGAGGTGTTCGAATGTACTGAGGCAGTTAATGTCACCATCAGTATCTTCCAGTTGTAATGTTCATATCCAAATTTGGTTTTTTCTAAAAATCTCGCGTGATGGTATTCAGGGGTCCATCAGAGTATCCAACGGTCGTGGATCTACAAATTTGGGATTCGGTCGTGGCTCTTCACATAATTTTCTCCGGGCGAGAGTGGCGAAAGCTAGGTCACCTCCGTAGTACCAAGTAAAAAAACGGTAAAAATGTTTATGGCATCATTGGAATGAAGTCAATTGACTTTGACGGGTACGTTAGTCCATACTTATTTCACCCATGGAAGAAGCAATTCAGTCAGCCAGACCGCATCTTCGCAAAAGCAATATTGAATGAGATACTTCAATATTGAAGTGCTTTAATACTTGAGGTACTTCAACATTGAATGACGTACTTTAATATTGGTGAATGAGTCCTGATGATAATATGAACAGGAAGTTGAGTAAACGATGCACAGGAATGTGAAACTCCGATGAAGGTGAAGAGTCTCTCAATTATTCTACGTTGAAACGCATTTCTCACAATACCAAAACCGTATTCCAAGAATACAAGTTCAACGTTGCCAACCATAAATTCACAGCGCATCCCTTTCATACTTCAGCCGTTGCCATCCATATTGAATTTAGAGTCTGCCAAATTTTGGTTTACAGTTCTGGGCTCTCGTTGTCCGAGAGCATCGTGTGTAATAACAGAAACCCGGCAACTTAGGATTGTTGAATGAGCATGAAAAATCAGTTTTTGGTCTAGTAGTCTGTACTCAACGTCGCCGTTGTGTTAGTATTGAAGGAATATACGAATGCCGCGATGATCATCATTTTGAAGACAGATAAGTGATTGTTCCAACAATTTGCTGAACGATTTCTCATCAATCATCAGCGTCGAACTTCGTAGTTGGCTACCACACTTTCCAAAATGATAAAAGAGATCGCCCAATCATTGAACTCAGCACCGGAGCACTCGAATTACATCCTGGTCAATGATTCTAATGTCGAGGATAAGATTAGCGATCTTTTCATGATGTTATTCACCGATGAAAATGGCATGGGTTATATATCACTCGGAATGCTGGCTATCGAGGACTAGTGTCACGCATATGGAACAAATGTTTCGATAGTCTTTGGAAGATATCATACGCGATTGAATTTCTGGAATTTGCTCCATCCAACAATGCGCTTCCACCTGCCATAGAAGAAGTGGGGCCGATCACCAAAGAGTCATTGCGAAAACAGGTATTATCTTCTCTGTATGTACGAAGGAACGTGAGCAAGCCATAGTCTACCAGAGTCAACCAGAGTCCCATCAAGTCGATGATAGTCTGGCTAAGATTCCGCGTCAGATTAGAAACACTTATGATGGATTCATATCGCGAATTGGCGATGCCGAAGAAATGATAGCGACCATAGATCGAACGATGTCGTTAACCCAACGAGCAGGTTTTTCACTATAAGAAGTTCCAGAAACAAAGACTGGCAATTCTCAATTGATGTATAGTGAATCAACGCGACATCATTACTACGTTGTGAGTCAAGCATGGACCAAGCAGCAATCAAACCAGCCAAATCGATCAGAGCATAATCATAAAAAGATTGGGACTCTTTTACGGGAATTAAAACCAGTTTTTCTGTCTCACAGTCTACTCGACGTCATGGTTTTGACGTTGAAATATAGTATGCACATGCTGCGATGTTCATCGTTTCACAAACGAACTGATGGTTGTTCGGACGATTCGCTGTGGATTTACTAACCAATCGCGAGCACGATGCTTCGCGAATGTCCGGCAATCTTTTCCAAACTATTAAACATGTCATCGATATATTGGACTCAGCATCGAATTTATAGACCGCTACTAACATTACATATTGGTCGATGATTCTACGACCGAGGCCAAGATCAATGAGCTTTTCAATATGGTGTTCGTTCGTGGAAATCGAATGAAAGAAGTATCGTTCGGAGGAGTCGAGTCCGAGTGGCACGAAACGGTTAGAACCGTGACTGCAGATACTGCTTCATCTGCAGACAGCGCACTTTTGCTTGTCATGGGAAAAAGTAGGCCACTCAACGAGGAGTCATTGAGGAAAGAGATACTAAAGTAACTGCACGAAAAGGTCCGCCGAAAACAAGCCAAAAGTTCCAAGCGTTCCAAGCGTTAGCAATAAAGAAGAATGTTGATGGCATATTGTTTAATGACGACATGTCTGATGATAATCCGGAATCGTACCAGTATGACGAGGAGGATCTGACGCATCCGAAGATCACATATTTTTATCAGGATGAGAAGCTTCAGAAGATGGTAATGAAAAAGAACTGACTAAAGAGCAACGAATGGTCCGTGAAACGAAAATATCAATGAACAGTTCTTGAAAGAAATCAAAAGGAATATGGACTTGCAATAAGCAAGTCTTAACGGATGAGTTGAAACGCAAGAATGCAGCTAGGGAAAGGCCTCTGCAATTTAGTAGCCGTTGATGAATGCTTGCACTTCAATATATTCGACAGAGCAGCCATGATTGAAAAATATTTAAGTACCTTTGTGTGCTAATAATGAAAATCTACCGTTGCCGTATTTTTTCAATTCGAGTAGCGATTCATTTTCCTAGTTAAGGATTCACGTCATCATGATTACAATGAAAAGATCATGGCCTGAGTGGGAAAGTCTTCGCATGCGGAGTTCCTTCGAATATTGTGACTGTTCGGATCGTACTTTTTGACTGTCAAAATTCTGATGGATTCATCATAATGTTCAACGTAATTTTGTCGTTTTTTACGGAGTAGATTCTTATTAATTTTCTTCGTCGAAGAACGACAAACTGATCGGATAGCTACAGTTTTGAATCAACAAAAAATATACGGAGGTAGCTACGGCACCTGGATCAGGTCTACTAATTCATGAATGATTGCAATCGAGCTTTGATAGGTTCATTTGAAACTACATCATGCTCACAGGATGCTCTTAGCGACTTCTTAACTTTGAAGGGTTTATATGTTTTGCGACTGTACTCGCAATAATCTGCCACACTCCTTCATTTGTATGCTCTAGAGTCGGGTTATAGCATAATTATGGCAGGAATAGTAAAGGAAGCTACGGCTAAACCACCCATTACCAGGAGAGCGGGACGTATAGATAAATCCTCGTCACCACTTTTCGTTTCTCCGGCCGGTGGGTGAGGATTCACCGCTGGGGTTGTATTCGACATCGGGTTTACACCGGCTCCATTTTCACCAAGATTTCCACCAACTCCACGGGTTGCGCGAGTACGTTCTGTCCCCTCTTTGCCTTTGATGCTGGCGAATGGATTACTGAAGAACTTTTGTGATTTAACCTCGGGAGGTGCTTCCTCGTTCGCTACCCTGCTCCTATTAACGATGATGCTGTGTATTGACGGTTTCCCATTCACAAATGATTCGGATGGCTCGATGCACGCCAGCACAATATCAGTAGGATAACGCAGTGTAATATTGAATCTATGGACATTTGACGTTCTTGCATCTTTCAGCTTATGCAACATCGCAGCATGGTACTCCGGATATTGGAGCAAATCATCCATGCTTTGAATTTTTTCTTTATTCGGCAGGTTCTTCATGACAATCGCGGCTATTTTAAACTGTTTGTTATCTTTTTCGTAAACTTCTATTTTATAGACCACTTCTGGTGGATTGGCTCTTTCTGATGGGTATTGGGCAATCTTGCGAAATTGCTTGCCATGGTTAAAGTCGATTTCATATGCCTTAGAAGTTTGCTCTGGCATTGTAGCTAGTGGTTTTCTTTTGAGACAAAATATTCAATTACGTCGTCTCTACTCAAACTTGAGTTGGATCGTGGTTAAGCGACTGACTCAAATTCAACGCTGATCCTCTGGAGGAGACGATATGATATCGGCAATGACTTTGTTGATTCTATTTCAATGTTTCTCCTTCGTGTTCGCTAGCTTCGTGGATTTGAGGATTTTCAACACGATACAGTGAGCAAAACACAAGTTACTGGAAGGGTTACGCATAAAAAAATAGTTTTTACATTTTGTGGCTTTGGACTTTTCTGTAGTTTGCGACTGCATTGCAAGTCTTTATGTACGACAGTTGGAAGATATGAAACAATCGTCGACCAGTCACTCTCTTTAGCGTTCAAAGATGTGTTCGCAACGTACGAAAACCTCAAAATAGTTTTGGGAGTTATACGTGATGCTGAAGTTTGCATCGTTGTAATGCAACGGCAATTATTAATGAAATTAATTGTTCCTAAGCAATTTTTCAAGTGAAAAATAATTAATATGTATTTTTAAATCTTTATTAAATTCTTGAAATTATAAATGCACAAAAGCCAAATGTAAAACTCATTAAAAAGTATGGCGACCAAATTTGGCTTCCTCATAAACGAAGCTTTATGACTATCGAAAAAAATGAGTAATCAATGTGCAAATTTGCAAAATTCTTTCGAATTTGCTTCTTGCCAAATTCCATAGCAAGCAAGCTTGATCACTATTTTGAATGTGTAGAAAATTTCAGTACAATATCTTGCAAATAGACGAAGTTAGAATACGTTGTTTTACAAAAAAAAAAAAAAACTAGAATTTGATAAAATTTTAATCATTCGATCGATTTTCGCCAAATATAATAACGGACAATCTCGATAGTTTTATAAGCTCTGTACAAAGTTCCAGTGCAATATTTTAAAAATTGCACAAGTTGCAGCGTTCACGCTATTTTTCAAAAAATTAAAAATTTCTTCAAAGTTTAATCCCTTGATAGATTTTCATTTTCGCCAAATTTGATAGCGAAACCTTGATAGCTATACAAGTTCTGTACAAAGTTTCAATACAATATATTGAAAATTGTGCAAGTTGGAGCGTTTATGCTATTTTTCAAAAAATCAAAAATTTCATCAAATTTTGATCCCTCGATATATTTTTGCCAAATTTGATAGCGAACAACCTTGATAGCTTACAAGTTCTGTACAAAATTTCAATGCAATATATTGAAAAATGTGCAAGTTAGAGCACTTGTGCTATTTTTCAAAAAATTATAAATTTCATCAAATTTTGATCCCTCGATAGATTTTCGCCTAATTCGGTAGCGAACAACCTTGATAGCTATACTAGTTCTGTACACAATTTCAATGCAATACCTTGAAAATTGTGCAAGTCAGAGCACTTGTGCCTTTTTCAAAAAATTAAAAATTTCATCGAATTTTATTCCCCGATAGATTTTCACTAAATTTGATAGCGAACAATTTTGAAAGCTTTACAAGTTCTGTACAAAGTTTCAATACAATATATTGAAAATTGTGCAAGTTAGAGCGCTTGTGCTATTTTTCAAAAAAATCACTATTTCATAAAATTGTAATTCTTCGATAGATTTGTACTAAATTCAATAGCGAATAACATTGATAGCCATACTAACTCTGCATAAAGTTTTAGTACACTATCTCAAAAATTGCAAAAGCTCCAGCGCTTACGCTATTTTTCAAAAACTGGAAGCATGGATTCAAAGACATATAGAAATCGGGATAAAAAATTGTGACCATTGTGACCATTATTCACAGCAGCACAAAAAATGTGGCTTCATGGTCGACATCATATCATCAATAAATATTGATCGATCTTAAGAATTCAAAAAGATCTTGTAATATAAAATTGTCGTTATAGTCTATCAAGTCAAACATTCTAAATTCGACAAATTAAGCAATTCATGGTAGTTTGAAAAAACTCATGCGTTTTGAATCAACATTTTCACAATTCAATGATTTGTAGAAAAGGTTTGAATCAAAATATAAAAAATGGCGTTCCATAGACTATCGAGAAAACGATTTTGAATATTTAAACAAGGGGGAAGAAAACTATTGAAAACTCTAACAGAAATAAATTCCTCACCGATTCGAAAAATATTTATCTTCGCGGTAAACACGTTTGAACCTTCACAGCTACGTGTTTTAATTCAGAGAGGGCGCCACCTTTCAGAAAAACGGGGTTTCCGAGGTTCCACTTTTCACCGGATAGGTAGCGCCTGTCGTCATTTTCTCGAATTCGAGGTTAGTTCTCTGAACGAAGACGTCGCAGTTTCCATGACAGCTTGAAAGAAATAAAATATACAAAAAGAAACATTAACTCGACAAAGAAACAGTCACGCTGATCGGAGACTCCTCAGTCAAGAATAGAAGAGAAAAATCTCATGACAAAGTGCAGTGAATTGAGAAAATATTATTTATTAGCAATGAGTCAGAGATCAAGGTACACCTCTTTTGGCAGATAGCGCAGTATTTTTCATCCTGATAACTTGTCTGAATTTCGCGGATATTGAAAAACATTGGGTGAGTAAAAAAAATTCGTGCATTGAGCTTCAGACTCCACTTGTTATTGTTATACGTCTCTTGTGGATGTCGCATGTCATTTATCGTTGATCTTTGCTTACTTGAAATTTCGAGTGGAAACACAATCTGTACTGCGAGTAAAATTAAGATGTCAGAGTGTCAATTCGCAATAAATACTCGTATTGCAGCTGACAAAGAGCCTGCGGACAGGAACAACGAGGTGATAAAGAATCTGGATGAGCTGCGTCATTCGCTTGACGACAGCATGGAGAAAAAACTGTCCGAAGAGTACTTCAAGATTAGAGCCATTGATCGAGCGCTAAGAATACCAAGCGTCAGTTATATCTGGGATAAATCAGCCAAAGTTTACGGCAGAGTGAAGGGAGCGAACGTTCTCATCAATTGGGCGTTTGACACCATGGAAAATGTGTTTGGCGCTGTTTTGGAAAGATCTCTCCCGGTTGCGAGACTCATGGAGAAGCCCATATACAGCCTTGACAAAACTCTGTGTCAGGGCTTGGACTTCGTCGAAGTAAAATTGCCCATCATCAAGGAGGAACCCAAAGAAGTTAGATATTTTCTCGTTATTTTTTATGATGCTGAAGTTTGCATAATTGAAATTTGATGTAAATGTGTTTATTCCTAAATTTATTTCCTCCGTGGAAGAGTTTTCAGAAGGAAAAATCTTGAAAGTACTCAGTAGAGTCTCCATTAAGGATCCAGCATCTCAAAAGTCCAGGATAAACTCGAGAAATAATCAAAATAAGAAAACAAAACCATTTTCGTTGCGTTAAATCCATAGTTGTAAATAATGCATTATTTTGATAATGCATTACGGTATTCATTCTCCATTACACTGCATAATGTGAAATGGACAAGTGTACCTTTACAAAATACAAAAGTAATGTGTAATGGATGCATGTGCCATTACAAATGAAAAAGTACGCTTCGTGTACTCATTGGGGGGGGTTCGCACGCTGTTGTCATTGCGCTTCGAGCTTCGGTATGGAAATACTATATCGCTTTCATGTTACTGTACATTGTTTTTGATAATATTGAGTCACATGTTTCATTCTTCATAGAGGCAACTGTTCATAAAGTTGGTGATCGACTTTCAAGAATTATATAAGTAGGCACTCGCAACTTGAGAATATAAGGATCATACATTTTGTTTTTGTTATATATTTTGAATGTTGATTAAAATGTACCTTAGGGACGTTTTAATAGGCACTCACACCGGAATTTAAACTCTTTGATTCATTGTGAACATCGAGTAGTCCGATAAATTCTATTAATCATTATTAAAAAGACAGATTTGAATATTAGCAATATGACATGAAAGTATTTAAATAATCAATACATTTAAATGCTTTGATAGATTTTAAACATAATTTTTAAAACATTAGGCCGTGCCAACGGAGCGCAAGCACGTGAAAGTAGAAATAACCATGTACTTTTTATAAGAGAAATATGGGTTTTGAATTTGGCGCGCTCAGGCCGGCTGCTACGCATTAGAGAAAAATTCGTTCATGAACTCTCGAGATCCAAGTGCATATGGACAGAAATTGTTTTTTTTTTCGTTAAAAATTTGGTTTTCACTTGGAACTTCCAAGTTCCAAGTGCATATGGTCAGAAATAGCGTTTTTTGGTTAAAATGGTGTTTTTTGCAAAAATTACAAACTTAATGGTGTCTGATTGGATTCATTCTTCGTGAGACGTTTGTTTACAATCATATACACACATTGTGTGAGTTAGAGAAAAATTCGTTAGTGAAATTCCAAGTTCCAACTACACATGGTCATAAACGTCTTTTTTTGCTTAAAAATTGCAATTTTTTTCAAAAATCTTTGTTTTACAGTATCCGTTTGGATTTAAACTTCTTGGGCATAGAGATTGCAACCATACGCAACTACCCTCCAAAGGAGATTGAATTCCGTACACAGGTTTCTGAGATCTGGTTTTGGACGGACATCCGATGCAGAATTCGAGGCAATTGCAATAGGCACTTTTTGTCATAAATGAGTGAGTGCCTAAAAAGTAATATATAATGGATCAATGCTCCACTACAAATTACAATTGAAAAAAAGGTAATATGTAGTGGAGAATTAGACATTACTTTTATTATTTTTAATGGAACATATCATACATTACACATTACTTTTTTTTTATTTGTAATGGAACACGCATCCATTACACATTACTATTGTCATTTGTAATGGAACATTCATTCATTCATTACACGTTACTTTTGTAATTTGTAATGGAAAACTTGTCCAATACGCATTGTTTAAAGTAATGGGTAATGCATTACTTTTACATTAGTATTTTTACAAATCTGATTCAAACGATGCAAGCTTCACCATCATTATTGTTTTACCTTCGATGCTACTTCAACATAATTGCATCCTCGTAAATATTTATGTTTTGATGAAAGTATGTTATGAAAAAATTAATTTTCAGATTTTAGATCGCACAAAATCTCTCGTGACGAATCATCTACGACCGGCTGTTCAAACGCTCATTGATCTCAAACAGGAAACTCAGCAGAGAGTGAGAATAATAAGACTGCACACTTACTACAAGGTTCATTATCTTCGGGTTTATAGCTGGCGACAAGCGGACAAAGTAATGTCAACGGAAACGGGAATAAATATATTGAAGACAGTGGACAGTACGACTGGTCTGGCTGAATTGATGCTCGACAAATATTTGCCCGCTTCGGAGGAGGATGAGATTTACGATGATGACGGTAATTTATGCATATATATTAGGGTGACAGTTATTTGAGCTTTGGCGAAAAAAGTTCGACGCCACCCCAAAAACATAATCAAGGTGTTTAAAAAAAAATCTCCGAAAGTTTGGAGACGCTCGGAAAATTGGAACATGCGCCACCGAGCGATTGAAATTTTAAATGTAACATACATGTATTTATCTCACGCATCAATGATTTGTTTTTTTTCCGACGATAATATTAATGAGAAAAATTTGAAACTTGGTACACTTATTGTGCATAGTATGGTGTACAAAACCAAATTTTTTCAATTTCGTTCATAATTTTGTTGATGACAAGCTCTGTAGAAGTGCCCAACAAACATTTAAAATTTCAATCGCCCGATGGCGCGTTTTCCAATTTTCCGAGCGCCGCCGAACTTTATACAGATTTTTTTTGATACACCTTGATTATGTTTTTGGGATGGCACCGAACTTATTTCGCCAAAGCCTAAATAACCGTCACCCCAATATATATCGGTCGTACAAGATCAGAAATGATTCTGGGCAAAGATTTTTTTTCTCGACCTCAATGTTAAACACACTGAGAAAAGGTAAATTTGATAAAATGATTTTGCATGCACGAGTTACGAACTTTCAATTGGCACAATGAGAATTATGGCTGTCTCAAACACATTCTGACCAATTAAAATTTTTCTCAGTGTGAATCCAGAAGATGACAATTTTATTTTTTACCCACATGCGACCTCGATAATCGGAATCCGTCGGGACCGGCTCTTGCAAGAAGTGGGGTTGCGCACATTGCACAGAACCGTCTCTGCGCCGCTTGTGGCTGACGGTGACCCGACGCGATTGGCTTGGCGCTTCTCCCACTACGCTGCCATTGCAACGATCGAGGTTCCGATTATCGAGGTCGCAGTGTATTTTCGTTATTCAAACATTCTCTTGATACATTTATTAGTTTATTTACATTATTCACATTTATCTGTTAGTTCTTTTTTTGCTTCGTACAAACAAATATTTGCCTTTAAATAAAACGAAAAATATTATTTCGACAGAGGATCTGTGCTGCGAGCACGTGAAGCTACATCACACGATGATAAGACTGAGCGAGTTCGGAAATCGAGCAACGCGTCGCATATACTTTGCGTTTATGGATCGACTGCAGCACATGTACAAGATCGAAGTACTTATTATTATAATACACGCACTCGTCGTGATACAGGTAATAAAATTACTCGAGACAGCGCTCAATTTTGTTCTCAAAATCATCAGCGACTGTTTTATCGCTTATTGAGCAAATATATCTTACATTCTGCGATAAGCGTGAAAAAAACGTGTATATAACGTATGTATTATATTTACAATACGGGTGTGCACGACGACTTCTTTTGCCCAAACGCTATTTGCACTAGAGTGTCTATCTAGCAGCACTTATGCGGTTTTATTTTTTTAATTTTGGGCACGGTTCGTGATTGATATTTTTCAAAATTAATTGTAAAATCTAGAGTGAGGCTGATTAACTAGTCTCGGAAAAATAAAAAAAAAAACCTTACATTGTTACTTAAAGCTTTGATACTTAAAATTCTGATATTATTAGTGCGAGTGTGATAACATTGACGATTCTCATAGGAATTTGATGACTCTTAACCTGACAACTATTGAATTTATTTGCAATAAAATTGAACAAGAATGAAAATACGTTACGTTCTATTTTTTCACCGTTTTCTCGCGCGGTTTAGCAATTTTTTGTTTCAACGTCAAGTAAATACAGTCTCATTGTGCTTTGCTTGATGTTCTCCTGAAATTTTTCTTACACTCCGTTGATGGTAAAATTTTTATTTTGATTCTTGACCTCCAGTTCGCAGTTTCGGCGATTCCACGGTCGCAGAAAAAAAATTATTTTTGGGACTCGATTCATATCGTAGAGAAAATGGAACTACTTGGAGCATTATAAAATAAAATCTGAAAAAACTGCACCGATCTCCTCCGAATCTTGCAAGCTTTTTTCGGACGAGGGAAAGTGCAGTCTTTGAGACTGTTTTGAGAATATAAAAGTTCCTACTTTTGATGCAAAAAAAAAATGTAACATTGTGTTCACAGAGTTATAATGGAATTTATTTCCATTTCATCTGTTGATCCATTTGCCATTTACACATACATACTTTTTGGGAAATTGAATTTATAAATTTACTTTAACTCTCACTTGGCACACTGGGGTCGTTTGTACCCCAGCAACAAAAATGCTTATAAAAAATACGCCATTTAATATTTTAACTTGCGAATTTATTTAAAACTTCTTGAGAGGTTACTTCACAAAGTTATACAGGATTTATGGTAAAATATCAAAATTAAATATGATTTAAAAAAATTAAATATCCAAAATATTGAAAAATGACGACTTTTACGAAAAAAATCATAACTTTCTTATTTTTTGACCAAATTTTTTTTTTCAATTTTATTGTAACGCTGCACTGGAGTATTTTGTCCGGTCTATTTAGAACGAGTTGTGCAAGAGGGAAAAAAAGACGGACCATGGCGAGTGTCGATTTCGCCTCGGGGGATCGCCCTCTAGTTTCCAGCATCATTTTGCAAACTATAATGCATTACAAAGGAGTCTACCGGGAAGTATAATGATGCCACGGCTTTCTCGGTTAGCACGGTAAAGATCAACGGAGGCGAGGAGCCAGAGATAAGGTTTGCTTCATAAGCAGAGATGTTATCGTTCGGCTTTTGGTACATCGAGGGGGCGCGACGGAAGAACAAAAAGTGAGGTAAAAAGTAAGCTTTTCGCAACGGTCGATGCGTTCTTGTATCATCTTCACGGGAAAGCTGGCTGTTTGGAAAGCAAAAAAATTTAAGGATCGCCAAAATACTTGCGAGTCGTTTACACCAAAATATTTCCTTCGGAAGAGCTTTAACATTCTCTGAGAGTGAATCCAAGGTTCAGAGACTATTTTTCTTTGCCGGCGCTGGTCTAGAAAAATTAAAATTATTTTCAACGAAACGAAAAACAAGAAGACTCCAGTTTCACGCCACCTGGTGGCAAACTGTCTGGGATAAAGAATATGAAACAGCGCATGCGCACGCGCACATCAAGCTCAAAATACGCCGCCATGTTGTTCCTCTTGTAAAAATAACCTCAAATATCGTAGTTTTGTTTTCACGGGCTGAAAAATGAATAATAAAACGTGCGCAAATAATTCTACAGTACAGACTCTGAGAATTCGTTCCACTGATCAACGAATTTTTAGCAAAACTAAGCAAAACGGATTCTGTCTCAATTATCTTCCAACGAGCTTTTGCCGTATTCAAAACGGAAGTATAAAAAATCATCGGCATTCAGATTATTGCATCTTTCCAGAGTGATGGAAATAGGAAAATGGAAGAAGACCCTTCGTCCAAGCCGTTGTATATTTTTTTTCTCTTACATTATTAAATTCTTTTCAGTTAATAGCACGCCTCGCTGTACTCGATGGAACGAGAAATCAATAACGAGAGTGGTAACGAGGGAATAACTAGAGGAGGGTGACCGGAAGTTGGTTCGTGTTCTGGTATCTTCTTCGGCGATATATATATATATATATATATATATATATATATATATATATATATATATATATATACATATGTCTATATTTATATGTACATATACAGGATGTTAAGCAATTAGATAACCTGACTAAGTTTGCCGTGAAGAGCGCATCAAGACAAAATTTTGGTTTTTTAAAAAACATTGTACGATAAATATTGGCTAAGTTATCAATGTTTTTAAAGTTGACCAATGACGGCTAGAATCTAGGAGAAATGCCGCTGGTGGGGGTTTTCACGCCACGCCCACCGTTACCCCCACCACGTGGCTCACCAGTAGCATTGCTCCTAGATTCTAGCCGTCATTGGTCAGCTTAAAACATTAATAACTAAGCCAATTTTTGTCGTATAACAATTTTAAAAAAAGCTAAATTTTCGTCTTGACGCGCTCTACACGGTGAACCTAGTCAGGTTATCTAGTTACTTAATACCCTGTATGTTTATGACCAAATGACTGAAAAACCGAAAGTCGTAACTCTGTAAAATTGAACGCGGAAAATTGACGCGAGTTGGGTCGTTTTTCTTGAAAGCGAACGATTCAGAGTATGCGAAGAGGCGAAACGTTGCTTCCGGTGTGGCCTGTGTGCTATGCTTTTCCAATATAATGTGAATTAGTCGGGAGGCGAGAGGGGATCGTGCATAACACCGTATAGAGATACAGAACAGGGGGTCCAAGCACAGATGGGGATGAGTGAGGCAAAGTTTTGCCTTAACCGTCTACTAGGAGCGCTAGTGTCGCTACCCATAAGCCATTGCGTCGATTTTCCATCTCGCTCGCACGCACTCACGGCACTCACCCATGGTATCCATGGCAACAAAATTCCGCCATCTTGGTTTGTTGCGTGTGGTTACGTGTGCGCGTCTTGTGCGCTCGGGTGTGTTTTTTGTTATCTTTTTGCAAATATATTGTGCAGTTTGCAGGAAAGTCGAGTGCATCGTATTGGGCGTTCCTTTTAATAATCATTTTTGATCTTCACCGAAGCAAGGTAAATATATCTCGTTTTGTTATTAACCTAACCTCTTCTCGTATTTTGATCTCAAGTTGAATTCTCAACCGAATATTTGTTCATTTAAGCAAATATATAATATTGAAGGTGGACTGCACTATTTTTATAAGTATTATGAATCTAAAAAAATCCTTTCTACTTTTTGTTTGTAACAGCTATGTCGAGGAAGTGTTTGGTAGCGGGATGTTCGTCGGAGGCTACACGCTTCTTTAAATTCCCAAATCCCATGACTGAGTCTGATCAGTTTTTAAAGTGGCTTGCTGCAAGTGGGAATCCTAAGCTGCTGAATGTTTCTGCGGTACATGTAACAAATCGACATTTGTGTTCGCTTCACTTCGAACAAAAATATATGTTAGCGAAAAATGTTAATATTGTTTTATATATAAAAGCTCGTTAAATATTTGATGTAAATGCTGGTTGTACGGTTAAAACTTTGCGAAGTTATAGCTGAATAATTTTATGTGATGCGCGAATAGAAAAACAATTTTCAAGTTTGTTTATAACATGAAAGCTTGTCAAATATGTGATGTAAAAACTGATTGTGCAGCTAAAACTTTGCAAAGTTCGGACTGATTAATTTGATGTGCTACGCGAATAAAAAAAGATTTTTTAAGTTTGTTTTACATGTAAAAGCTCGTCAAATATTTAATGTAAACACTGGTTGTGCGGTTAAAGCTTTGTAAAGTTATAGTTGAATAATTTTATGTGATGCGCGAATAGAAAAACAATTTTCAAGTTTGTTTATAACATGAGAGCTTGTCAAATATGTGATGTAAAAACTGATTGTGCAGCTAAAACTTTGGAAAGTTCTGACTGATAAATTTGATGTGATACGCGAATAGAAAAACAATTTTTAAGTTTCTTTATAACATGAAAGCTTGTGAAATATGTGATGTAAAAACGGATTATGCAGCTAAAACTTTGCAAAGTTCTGACTGATTAATTTTATGTTATACCCGAATAGAAAAAGATTTTTTAAGTTTGTTTTACATATAAAAGCTCGTCAAATATTTGATGTAAACACTGGTTGTGCGGTTAAAGCTTTGCAAAGTTATAGCTGAATAATTTTATGTGATACGCGAATAGAAAAACAATTTTTAAGTTTGTTTATAACATGAAAGCTTGTCAAATATGTGGTGTAAAAACTGATTGTGCAGCTAAAACTTTGCAAAGTTCTGACTGATTAATTTTATGCGATCCGCGAAGAGAAAAAGATTTTTCAAGTTTATTTTACGTATAAAAGCTCGTTAAATATTTGATGTAAACACTGGTTGTGCGGTTAGAACTTTGCAAAGTTATAGCTGACTAATTGTATGTTATACGCGAATAGAAAAACAGTTTTTAAGTTGGTTTATAACATGAAAGCTTGTCAAATATGTAATGTAAAAAACGATTGTGCAGCTAAAACTTTGCAAAGTTATAACTGATTAATTTTATGTGATACGCGAATAGAAAAAGAATTTTTAAGCGTGTTTTTTTATTTAAAAGCTTATTGTTAAATATTTCGATGTGTAAATATGAATGTTGTAAATAGTCATATATTGAGATGAATAATTATACAAAATATTTGCAATATATTAAAACACAAATTTACTGGCATTTTTATTATATTTTTGTATCCTGGGACATTTGAATTGAAATAATAATAATAATAATAATAATGAACCTGCTTCGGGGGCCGTGGAGAGGGGGTAATCTGTATATATATATGTCATACGCATATATATATGTCATAGGCATTAGTTCTCTAACCGTCTACTACGAGCGCCACCAGCGCAAACTTTGCCTCAACATTTACTATGGTGGCTTGTACCCCCTGATACAGAAGCGTCGCTGCGTCGAGAATTCCGGATGGAGTGGAACGAGATAGAGAGGGAGAGAAAGAAAGATGGAAAGAGGAGACGAGGTAGATCGTCCTCCGTTCCCGCGGAATGTTCCTCGCTGGTTTGTGCTCTTGGCGCGTGCTATAATTTGTAGGCTCCCATAATACACGGTCTCTTTCCAAAAGCAATGTGAATATATATGTATATGGGTCATTCCATGTCAAATCGCCGAATAGCTGGAATTGACTTCTTTCAATTTCGATGAAATTTGGTCAGAAGTTTTCTTTCATCATAAAACAAAGTTCTACCGAAGGAAAAAAAAAAATTTTTTCTGAAAATTCAAAATTTCACCATTTCTTCAATTTTTAAAGTTTATCTGTAAATATCTTGAAAACTATAATAGTTACGAAAAAATCGTTCTGGGTTCGTCTTAAAGAGTATACTTGGGACTACGAAAAAAAAAAAAATTCCGAATGTTTTTTTGAAAAATGATGAATTTTTGAAAGTCATGAAAATCCACGATCGACCTTAAATTTTTGGTTCAATTTTTTTAATATAATACCTTGTACTGATCTTGAGAGATCCTGAAATTATCTGAAAGCTGTTTCAAAAATATGAATTTTTGAAATTTGGTAAAATTTTTTTTTTGTTTTACCTCTAAGTTAAGTTAAGTTGAGCAATCGTGACATTTTTACTGCTCAAAACTACAAAATAACATGATTACTCAACTTTACTTAACTTATAGGTTAAAAGAATTTTTTACAAAAATTCAAAAATTCATATTTTTGAAACAAAAAACAACATCTTTCCGAAAATTTCAGGATCGTTTAAGATCAGTACAATGTATTATATAAAAAAATGGAATAAAAAATGTAATGTTGATCGTGAATTTTCACGATTTAAAAAAATTCACAATTCTCCAAATTCATCATCTTTCAAAATTGAAAATTTTTTTTTGTTCTTAGTCTCAAGTATGTTCTTCAAGACGAACCCAGAACGATTTTTTCATAACAGTTTTCGAGATATATTAAAAAATAAATTTGAAAAATTGTGAAATTTTGAATCTGGCATAACTTTCGAAAAAAAAAATTTCAATTTTTTTCCTTTGGTAGAACTTCGTTTTATGATAAAAGAAAACTTCTGACTAAATTGCATCGAAATTGAAAGAGGTCGACTCCAACTAATGGTCGATTTGACATGGAATGACCCATACGTAATTATACATATAGATATATCCATAACGTCTATGCCGAGCCTTGCAGTTTGGAGCACGGCGGTAAACTTCACTCCGTAACAGCGGTGATAAATGCATTTTGGACCGGGTATCATACATACACAAGAACGAGGTGAATCTTGCTCGATGCGGGCGGAGGAAGGAAAGACGGTAGAAATTTCTGCGCTTGAGGTCTGCGGTATAATTCACGCCCGAACTCTGGAATGCCTTGAAGATCGTTCGGTGGCAAACTTTTCTATTATCTCTATTGCTCATCCATAATGATGAAAAATACAAAAAAAAAAAAAAAAATTCACTGAACAATATGAACAATTTTTTTTCAATTTGTTCTGAATTATTGATCAATGAATAGATTAATCTAAAAAAAAATTTCTCGAATAGGAAATTCTGGAATTTTTTTCTGGAAAGATATTTTAATTTATTAACGTGAAAATTTATATACGTATTTTTGTAACTTTCAACTCTATTTTGAAATTTTTCCAAACACTTTTGTATAAATTGAAACCGTTTAAAAAAATGTTTGGATAAGGGCCCACTAAATTCAGGCTTCTCTTTCTATTTTTTTTTTAAATTTCCTTTGAAAAGGCTTGTTATAAATAGAAGGGAACTCCCGCCCACTTTAAGTCAACGCTTGAAATTTTTCATATAAAAAAGAAATTTTTGTGATTTTTTTCAGATTTTCGTATTTGGACTAAAAATAATTTCTTCATAAAATTATACTCAAGTCAAATCGCTCCAGAAAAATCTGAAAAAAATCCTGTGTGCTTCACAGTGGAACTACAAAACTATAACAATTCGCGGACAAAATCGGAGAGGTGAAGGTTCAGACACAGGTCGAATCGGTGTGGAATGCCCCATATACAAATATGCCTGTAACTTCGAAAATTTTTGTCGGATTCAAATGAAATTTGTTGTTATTAAATGTTTGTACATTACGAAAATGAAGTAAAAAAATCGATTTTTTGAAAATAAGCGCAACGGAAATACTTCCTTTTTAATAACATTAATTATTCTCAGGAAGTTATAAAAGTAAAAAAATTGTTGCGATAGATTTTGGGGTCTTTATCAAGGTATTACATTATCCAAGTGCACAGAAAAACGAAGCTTTGTTGCGATTTTTTTTCAATCACCAAACAATGATTTAAAATAAAATTTCAACATTAACGATAATTTTTTTATAATTTTTCTCTCTTTGTCGGTAGGTTTTAATTTTATGCAATTTTTCATAAAAGCATACCACTGTAAATGCATAAAGCGACGATTCGGAGAAGCTCGCAATTGGATCAAAGTCCAGCAGAATGTTAATTTAAAAAAAAAAAAACTATAAATGAAGACTGAAATTTTATTGGAAAAGTTAAAAACAGAGAATTGTACCTCAATTCTCTGAAACATGAAATACGAGAGTGGTCAAATTTTCATTCGCTTCTCGCTGTATTTCGCCGCAATTTGATTCATCGTTTCAGCGTTCTTTTCCTTCCCTTCCTCAATCATCTTTCTCTCTCATCAATTTTAACCAACATTTTCATCGTCCATCCTCTCTGTGTAAAATTGCGATATATGATACGTTGAACGTACCGGGCATGTGCACAAAACATTCGCGTCGTTGTACGAAAATGTGTGCAATTAAAATGTGCTCCCGGACTCGCGGTTATTATGCGGCGTGGCCGCTGACACGTGAAATCATGCAAAATGTTGTTCCCATAAAAGCTCTCTATCTCTCTGTACATCCGTGTTCTGGCGTCAGCTCGCTCGTCTCCAAAACGTTCTGGATTTAAACCAACAGAAGCCCCAACACACACGCGCACACACGCACACACACACACGCACGCGCGCGCACACACGCACACACACGCGCACACACCCACACACACGCGCACACCACCACACACACACGCACGCGCGCGCACACACCCACCCACACGCGCACGCACACACACGCGCGCGCACCCACCCACACGCGCACACACCCACACACGCACGCACACACACGCACGCGCGCGCACCCACCCACACGCGCACGCGCACATACACCCACACACACACACACGCACGCACGCGCACACACAGACGTTTAATGCACTGGAAGCGAAATAGCAGCTGTCGCATTTGAATTCGCGGACTGCTGGCCACACATTTGCTCTTTCCTATCCACAGACACACAAACATGCGCATTTATTTCGTATATAGATGAATATTGCTCCGTTGCATAGAAAATACCGAATATAGAACGTTAAAACTGGTGGAAAACCTACGGGTTTATGCTAATGTTGGATCGAAGGGGGATGAAGACTCCAAAAAGCCTCAGGACTGCTAGAAACAATCGGTCGTTTTGCGGGTACACGCTCTCAAGGGTGTATATGGCTGGATCCATGATTGCTCGAACCGCATTTTCTGGGTCAAAATTTTGATTCCTTTGCCATTCTCACATCATATGTTATGAGTAGTGACGATTCACCAAATTACAGCTTTCGAGAAAAAAATATTGGGTATTTCCATGTTTGGGAAATAAGTTAACTTTGTTACTTCCTTGCTCGGTCCTTATGGACAATTGAAAAAAATTAATAAAAAATATTATCCCACGTGAGAAAGTCGAAATTTTCCGAAAAAAATATTAGTTTTACCGTAGGGGTGGTATCTACCCCACAAATGTGTTTGAATTAAAAAATCTGTGTTTTGAAGGCGAGCTCCGTGAAAAAAATTATTTTTTATTTTTTCTTCGGAAAGTTTATGTTATTTTCCGTAGATGAAAAAATTTACAGAGTGGGATGAGCAGAGGATCATCGTCGAATAAATTATTTAACTTTTTTTTCGTCACTTCTCATAACATATAATAAGATGTGAGAATGACAAAGGAATCAAAATTTTGACCCCGAAATGCTGTTCGAGCAATCATGGATCCAGCCATATATTTATATATATTTATATAGAGAAAAGCGACCTCAGCGAAAAACGAAAATTTTCGCATAAAAATTGCTCAGAGCGAAAAAGGCTTATTCAGCGTTCGTGATGATGAAATTCACGACTTTCTGGCTTTTGGGCAATCGATGGATGTATTTGTGATACACAAAGGGCCTATAAGTGCAGTCGAACCGATCGCGCGACCTCACCTAGGCGAAAAAACCACCCCTTTGCCCCGAAACGTCCCCTTGACATTATCATATCGAATGGAATTTTCATATCCGTTCGTATATATATTTACGGTATTCGTATTTATATTTATATACGGATATACATGTATATATAGATTAGACTGATTAAAAAAAGGGGCTATTTTTTTGTTTTTCGAAATAACATATTAAATACTTTCGGGGAGGTGAAAAAAGATACCTGTTAAAAGCAGAGCTCTTAATATAAATATTTAGGTATGTCTCATCGCAAATTTCTATTTTCCATTTAAATAACGCAGGAAAATAAAAATTTCAAACTTTGAAATTTTATATCTTGGCTTCAAGTTAATGTGACAAAATGAATGATACATATTCATGTAGAGAATTAAACGCTCTACAAAAAACGATCTCTTATGATTTTTCGATAAAATCACTCCTTCAAAAGTTATTCGAGGTTAAAGTTAAATTTAGAGCAAATTTCACTTTTTGTTTAGTTTCCGGCAAAATTTTGAAACTTATTACTAAATATCCTAAAATCTTTCACGAAACAAAAGTTTAAATTGCATTAACATAAATTACCTAATTTCTAAAGAAATGACCAACAATTGTTCATCCATATTGAGTCTAATATACATATATATATTAGACCGTGAATAACTTTTGATGGAGGGAGTTTATCGAAAAATCATAAGACACCTTTTTTGTAGAGCGTTTAATTCCCTACAAGAATACGTATCGTTCGATGCGGTACATCGACTTGAAACCGAGGTATAGTATTTCAAAGTATGAAATTTTGTTTTCCTTTGTGATTTAAGTAAATGGGAAATAAAAATTTGCGATGAGACATATCTAAATCTTTATATTGAGAGTTCTGCTTTTAACAGGCATCTTTTTCCCACCTCCCCGAAAGTATTTAATATGTTGTTACGAAAAACAAAAAATAGTCGCTTTTTGTGAATCACTCTAATATAGACGTGCATGTAGGCGGATATCCGTGAAGCTCGGTTGAACAAAACTGCATCTTCTTCTTCTACTTCTTATTCTCGCTTCTCTTCGCAACGGAACGCGTACAACGAAACATATTCGATTCTCTCAACCATCGAGATGAGGGCGTTACGAAATTTTTCCTCCGTGGGCTTTCCAGTTGTTTTTGAAAATATATATATCTCAGATTTGTACCTGTAACGAGAGAAAACCGGATATTAGAAATAGTTTTCGCGCTTAGGTGAATAAGGATCTTGAACGACGATTGAAGATTTGTATGAATCTTTGAATTGTATAAATCTCGAAGATCTTTGTATGAATAATTAGACTGATTCAAAAAAAAAAAATTTTTTTTCTGGATTCTTGTGCTATTGTTGGGCTTTAATAAAAGAAAATTTCCCTAAAAAACTGGGCCCGGTCACTCAATTTTTAGAGGTGGCTATCTCGACTTTTTGTTATTTTTATGATTTTACTCAATAAATATGATCATGGTAATAGATTATGCGGAAATAGAATAAATAAAGAAAATCGTATGTTTCACAGCCGTTTTGCGCCGACGAGAAGTACACAACTCGCAAAAATTAAAGGAGCAAGAAAAATTTCCAAATTTTTCGGTCATTTTCAATGGGCTGAATATCAATGAAAAATGGTCGTATCGAGGTCTTAAACAAAAACAGTTTAAAGCTCTAAGAATCTAGTTTTCAGATCTTTTGGTCAAAAATTTTTACGAGCTGCGGTTCTCAGGAAATTTTACGAAATGGCGTGAAAGAAATTTTTTAAAATTTTTTCACCTTTTTACTTTTAGTGCACGGGCTTGGTACATTTTTTTTATGCTACACATGCGTAAAAAGTGCTAATCCTCATGCATGCAGAGAGTGGCAAAAATGACGCTTTACAGGCAGGGATGCAATAAAAATGGAAGCAGCAAGGTTTTTGTTTCGAAACATTGGGTAATCTTCCTAAAAATTGAAACATTGATTTTTCTTGAACTTTTTTACCACTCTGCATCTGTTATCGATTGAATTTGATAACAAAATTTTCAAAAAAAAAGTGAATTTTTTTTTTTAAGTGAATACTTCTTATACGACAAAAGCCTTTTATCGTATACGAAGTATTCACTTCAAAAAAGAAAAATTTCGATTTTTCTTAGACTTTTTTTACCACTCTACATCTGTTATCGATTGAATTTGATAACAAAAATTTCAAAATCTTTACCATTTTCGTCGTTCCCAGAACCAACTTTTTATTGGTTGGGTATTTGGCAACCAATAATATAGTTGCGGCATCCAAAATGATGATGTATTATCGATGAAAAAAAAAACATGGTATGCTAATGATTTTGGCACTAGCTCGACGACACGTGTGTTTGCTTCTGGCAGAAATATGGTTCATCACATTCATCGCAATGTCTCATAGACTTATCTTCCTTCTATTTTCATGTTCCACCCCTGCAAAACACAGTTTCAGAATAGTTACGAAAATGTTCTGTAACGGACGTTATATTGGATGTAACATTTATGTCACGAGCACCGTAAATGAAGCAGTGCTTGTTCAGAAATCAGTCGTCCCATTGGGACGTTATCGTTACGGAAAATTTACAATGTAATATTTATGGAAAATACTCAGCACACAGGTGTAACTGTTATGTAACAAACTCAGCACAAAGATGTAACACACTCAGCTCATATAGATGTAATACACTCATTACATTGACGTAACAAACTCATCTCATAGCCATAGAGGTCAACATAACCTCAAAAATTTTTTAACACATTTTTCTCGAAGATAGCTTGATAGAATAAAAAAAGAAGAGTGGAGCCACCTGCGTAATTAATTTGTACAGGTGGCCTCACTATTTTTTTTTTTTTTTTTCATTACATTTAGTGGTTTTTGAGAAATATGTGCCAAAAGTTTTAGCTCTATAACGATTTCACGAGAGCGGAAAGGCGCGGGGGGGGGGGGATGTAACTGTTACGTAACGAAACATTCCATTTTTATTTTATTTGCAATATATATTTCTTTATAATTCCGATGAAATTAAATTTTTGAAGTGAAACTTCTATGCCATCTGCTGATCAGAGTTGGGCGTTTTTGTAATTACAATTAAATTCTAATTACAAATTACAAATGTGATCGGTAATTGAAAAAATTTTAATTACAAATGTAATTAGTAATTAAAACTTTCTATTTACAAATTACAAATATGTAATTAATAATTGAAAATGTCCCAATTACAAATTACAAATGTAATTAGTAATTAAGGGGGGAAACTCATATAAATGGTCGAAGATGACGAGGAATTTCGGGATTTTTTTCCAACGCAACTACTGGACCAATCGTTTTTAACTTTGAAGGCTATTTTATTGTACATTCGAAGACATGAAAAACATTTTTTTAAATCGAAAATAAGTATTCATCAGCAGCCTGCAACCGATCGTTGCAGAACGATTTTTTCCCGCGATGTCGAATTGCGGTAGTTGTATTTTTTTTTTGTTTTTTATTAGAAACAAAAAAATCAGAAACCATTACATTCTACGTATATGAAAGTACGCTGTCGATAAACCAAGAAAAAGTTTCAAAAGTTGAATATTGTAATAATGGCGGCACTCAGAGAAACAAGGTCGAATTTTCACCGAACATTTTTATGCAAAAAATGATTGTTAAATTAATTTTTTTTTTTAATAGAGATTTATGGACGAGGGTTTGCAATGATGTGTCTAAAAATATTTGGTTGAAATGAATCGGATGAATAGTTTATTTTTTATCCCTGCCGCGAATTGCAAAAATGTATAGTTTCGAGTAAATCGCGTTTAAAAGTTAATCAAAATTTCTGGTACCTTAAAAAAATGTTTTTCAAGTCTTCGAATGTACAATAAAATAACCTCCAAAATTGAAAACGATTAGCCCAGTAGTTGCGTTGAAAAAAAATCCCGAAATTCCTAGTCATCTTCGACCATTTATATGGTTTCCCCCCTTAAAACTTTCTAATTACAAATTACAAATGTAATTAATAATTGAAAATTTCCTAATTACAAATTACAAATGGGTCATTCCATGTCAAATCGACCAAGAATTATAGTTTTCGAAATATTTAAAAAATAAACTTGAAAGATTTGGAAAATTGTGAAATTTTAAACTTTGCATAACTGTCGAAAAAAAATTTAAAATTCTTTTTTCTTTGGTAGAACTTCGTTTCATTAAAAACGAGAACTTCTGACCGAATTTCATAGAAATCGAAAGGGGTCGATTCCAACTCTTGGTCGATTTGACATGGGATGACCCAATTGTAATTAGTAATTTAAAATTTATTAACTACAAATTACAAATGTTATTAGTAATAAAAAAAATTCACATTACAAATTACAAATGTACTTAGGTTCAAATTTTGCACTAATTACATTTTATCAATGTAATTAGAGTCAAATTTGACTCTAACTACACACTGAGAGAAAAAATTATTGAATTTGAGAACATGAATTTATTTATTAAATGAAAGTATTAATTTGATTATTTATTTGTTGAACCAAGAAAATCACTCTTCATTTAAAAAAATATTTTCACGGATCTATTACTTCATTATATTCTTATTTAATAGTAACAATTAAATGCATGATAGATTTGATTAAATTTGTATTCATTGGATTAATTACATTGATCGCATCATAAACATGAGATTATTTGGATCTAAAAAATAAATTCAGTACGATATTATTTTTTTTGAAAAAATTATTTTCTTGCAATAAATTCATCATTAGTTTTCTTCTAAAAATATTTCTGCAGTATTTTCAATATTTATTAGATATAAATTTGTTTGTGATTATTTTAAAAGAATCTGTAGTAAAATAAAGAATACATTATTTTATTCCAATAGAATATTTGTTTGGAATGATTAAATTTTTATTTCCTTCAAGCAAAGAACTATCATTTCTATAGTATACTTTAATAGTATACATAAATTGTTAAAAATTGAAAAACTGGTTTTTTAAATGTTTTCTTCTATTCGAATCTTCATAACTCCTAAATTTTTTCAAGTGCATAGCAGAAGTCGATAGCGTAATAGGTAGCGTGTTAGGTAGTTAGGTAGGATCGGTATGATGGTAGGTAGAGTCGAGGGTTCGAATCTTGGTCGGACAGAGAAATTAGATCGGAGAATTGGCGCAGATTTGTCTTTTTTTTCTATTTATGTCTTTTTGGGGTCGCTAAACTATGCATATTAAATTATTTGGCAAGGGCTACATATTTTTTATAAAATGTTTAGCAAAAATTAATACACACGCATTTGATTGAATCAATCATTTTTCCAGTTGATTCGACTAATTAATTTGTTGATTCAACACATTTTTTTTCTCAGTGCTTCCTGTATTAAAATACGTGCATGTTTTGAATGATAAAATGTGTTCTTGATTCAAACAACATATTACACATAATTGATAACATATTGTTAGATTCAAGTAAATTCGTTTATTGAAACAAAAATTTATGGAATTGACTGAAAAAAATGAACCAAGTAAATATATAAGGGAACCAATCTAATATGCTTTGGCAAATAATGAAAAAAATGATTTTTGCCTTCAAAACTTTATTTCATTGGTTCTAGTAATTTTTTCTCTCAGTGCATGTAATTAGTCGGAAATTAGATACTAATTACATTAAAAAATGTAATTAGTCGAAAATTTGGTTCTAATTACATGTAATTAGAGTAAAGATAGTCTCTAATTACATTACTAATTACATGTAATTAGTCGGAAATTCGATAGTAATTACATGTAGTTAGAGTGAAATTTGACTCTTATTACATTGAAAAATGTAATTAGTCGAAAATTTGGTCCTATATTGAAGAGTATAAAAATTATTTCAATTCTTGAGGATGTACGAGTCGAGAATTTACATTTGCAGGCTACTTGAATTTTTTTTTCTTATCAGCATTATTTCTTTCAAATAAAGAACAAGAAAGAAGTGGGGACTAATGGTATAATAACAGAGGCTTCGCACCTCGAAATTCGCGAGCTCTCGAGCGTTTTTCAAGATCGTTTCGCGTCGAGTTTGGTAAGGATTTTTATTTTTCTCTAGTAAGTAATTTTTTGCGTTTAGTCAAACGGCATTTTTTTTGTTCTTCATTTAATTTAGAACAATTTTCAACATTTTTTTTAAGATGCACAATATTGGCAAAACTATTTATTTCGAATTACTGAGTCATCGAACTTTTCTCACGATTGCAATAAAAGCAGCTGATTATATTTAGCAATAATGAAGATCTAATTAATTTTTGTCCAATCTCTGCTCAAGATTTATATTTCAAAGGTAAACGAAATTCCAAATTTCGACGTAATTGATAATTTTTTTGAGCACATGTTACATTTCACTTCTTTTCATAATCTATATTCTCGGTGATTTGTAAAATTGCAAAATTTTATGAAATTTCATTTTTCATATATATTCACCGCTCAATTGACAATTTATAGCGGTAAGCGAAAAATAACGACGATGAATATCCGGATAGCGATTGTGCTCATCGTTGGATCGATGATCGCAGTGTCAGTCGTCGACGCTGGTAAGTTATCGAAAATAAATTTTTCTTAAATTCCACGGTTCAGTGCAATTGTGAAATTTTTCTAAAACTCTTATTGCCATAAAAATTGAATAATTATGCCGTTAATGAAATGAAACTAAATCGGCAAAACGGGCCAAAATAAATCTCATATAATATCCAAAAAAATATCTGATCACTAAAAAATAATGCAATTACGTCGATTTTTTTCTCGGAATCGAAAAAAATGATTTCTCTGAAAACATTTTAGGTTATCAATTGTCTACTTCGAGGGAAAAAAATAATTTTAGCAATTTCCCGAGAATAATGATTTTTGGTGAAACCGCAGATAATTACAAAATTTTCTTACCGTTTCAATTTAGCCGTTGCCGCGGCGATTACTTCAACGAGCATAGCGACGAATAACTTTAAGAATTGCCATCTTATCGCTGACGTCAATCAAGTATGTTATGAAAAATCATTTTTGAAAATTGAAACTTCATATGGCTAAGTTTAAAATGTTTCAAGCACTTTCGTGATAGAACTTTTCTCATTCATCGTTGGTGAACATCTCTATTCAAGAAAAACTTTTCTAAAACGAATTTTAAAAAACAGATTTCATCCGGTTATAGATTAATTTGTTGTTTTGGTTGTTTGAAAATTTTTTAAGAGCGATTTTGAAATCTTGGTGCACTGTGAGAAGGAACAATTCAACGAACATTGGATTTTTGGCGTAATGATGTCAGGTAATATTTAATCGTTATTTTTCGGACAACTGTGATTTTTTTCTGATATTTATTTGACAAAAAGTATTGAAAAATTTTCTTGTACCTTAAAACTTTGAATTCTGAAATTTTCCTACTCTGGTTTTCCTTTTTCCCCGATTAATGTCTGCTTTTTTTGTTACTTCAAATAATGATTATTACTAACATTTTTACAGAGATTGACGAAGGTACGCAAGTGGATCTGTGCGTGATGTTGCGGGATGCCAGTTTCAATTACAAATGGAACAACGCGTCCCACACCCATGAAAATGCTTTTGAGTGTCAAGGAATTATCCCAACAAGCGCGTCTGCCGGTAAGTAAAAAGATGAATAATAACTAAACAGTATGGTTACCACACTTACCGTAAAACGGGACTACTTTGTTGGTGTTTCGGAAGTTTTTTGGTCGTAACTTTTTTTTAACGTCTAAAATTAATTTTTTTTTGCTCTAACAGAACAATGTGTCCTTTGTCTATAAAATGTATAACAATAGCAAGCCCCACTAGACCCTCAAAATTTTATATATTTAGAAAAAAAAAGCCAAAGTAACCCCGAGTGTGGGGCTACTTTGGAGAGGCATTGAAATGCAACTTGTGTCAAAGATCCACATCGTAAATGCAGCTTTGACATCATTTTGATAAAAAAACAATAATATTTTATACATTGTACATGAAATTAAATGAAAAACAACGATTTTTGACAATGAATTCGTCATTTTTATTGAAGAAATATTTTACATAAAAATACCAAATACTTAGGTCCGAATTTTAAGTTCTTAAGATCAAACTTGAGATAAAACTTTCTATTGAACTCAAATTTGAATTTTAGTTCGAACTTGAGTTCAAATTTAAGGTGAATCTTAAGTTTGAACTCAAGTATCATTATATAAGTTTATACTTATGTTCAAACTTTAATGCGAACATCAAATCGATCTTAAGTTCAAACTTAAATTGGGTTTGAGGTTTGACCTTGAGATCCATCTTGAGCATGAACTTAAGTTCGATCAAACTTCTTTCATCGCCTCCCTCAACCGTGTTGATTTAAATTAATTGTGAAAATAATTAAGTACGATCAAATTTAAGTTTAAGCTCAAGATAGATCTTAAGTTCGAACTTCATACCAAATTTAAATTTGAACTTAAGATTGATCTGAAGTTCGCACTAAAGTTTGAAGTTAAGTATGAACTTATAATGGCACTCAAGTTCAACTTACGACTCATCTTAAATTGGAACTTAAGTTCGATCCTAAGTTCCAACTTGAGTTCCATGGAAAGTTCGATCTTAGGGTAGGACTTGTAACTTGAAATTCTGGCCTTACAGATGTAACAGACGTTGGAGTCGTTCTTCTTGCCCTTCTTTATTCCCTTCATGCGAATGGCATCATCGATTGATTGGACATCTTAACTTGTTACACATATCTATATACCTGGTTTCTGAATGACTTTTTTTCCTCTTATACCCACCCCCCACACCCCCTCCCGCCCCACAAGGTCACGAGGGTTCACTGCGCACACGTTTTTACCATATTTTGATGCTCGTCCAAAGTAGCCCCAAAAATCAACAAAGTAACCCCCAAAGTCAATGTAGCCCCGTTTTACGGTATTTACTTCAGGCAAAATTATTTAAACAATATTACCTCGGAAAAAGTGCTCGGGACAAAATTACTGCAGACAAAATGACTTTAGACACAATGACCGCGATCTTCACATCTTCAGGCATTATTATGTATTTTATACAGCAAAATTCTGCATGCGACGTTTTTTTATCCAACCCAAAAAAACGACAGAAACTCTGCAACGTGATTCCAGTAGTAGTAAGTTCCATTATTCCATTAGTAAATTCCAGTAGATTCCATTCCGGTTGTAAATTGCTTTATGTTAAATTAAGAACCGCCTTTTTTGCATTTTGCATTCAAACTCTGTTAAGTAATTATTTACCAACAACATTTCCTCTTGAGTGATTTTTTGAAAATAATTATTTCCTCGGGCCTTTTGTATTGGGTGAAAATGTCCAGTCATTTTTTCCGGAGTAATTTCACTCGGAATAATTGAGTGCGGTCACCATCTACCTTAAGGGGGGAAAAGGGTCTGAGATACAATAAAAAAACATTTTTGTAATTTTTTTTTCAGAATACCTTTCCTATTAATATTGTTTAATTTTTTTTACATTACCAAGCATTATTCTAAGAATATTCTGCTAAATTTTCATTAAGAAATATTGAAAAATAAGCCAGTGGTAGTGGTGAGAATGGAGTCAGCTCAAAAAAAAGTCAGGATAACTCATGATTGCTTCATCTGAAATTAAAAAAAACCAAAAAGATTTCTTTAGTAGATAAGTTTAACTTGGATTTGAACGAAGGAATTAACAAAATATTCACTTTTGAATTTTTGGTATAGCTGCAATAAAAAAACTCTGATTTTTCCCAAAAATTGCTCTTTTTGTTTAATTGAAAAATAAGTTGTAAATGAAAAAAAAATCCTTCGTTCAGAACCGAGTATTTAGTATGTAAAAGAAGTGTGCAAAGCTTAGGCGAAATCGGTCCAAAGGTTTTCGAGAAATTTTGACTACCGACTTGAAAAAAAAAGTTTTGAGAAAAACGCGATTAAAGTTTGAAACATGAATAAAATAGAATTTTTTTTTTTTTAACTTACATAGAATCGTTGATTCCAGCTCCATAAAGCAACTTCAAATTTTTCGACAATATTTATCATAAGTTGTAGTATCAGAAAACAAAAATAAATCGATTTTCAGACCCTTTTCCCCCCTTAAGGTGGAATATTCCAGGAGCTTTTACCCGGGGAGACTTTGTTTTGAGGAGAGAATATCTACACTTTTCAAAAGTATTGATTAATGCGAATTTTTAGTGCATATTTTTTTTAATGGGATATTTTTCGCAAATGGATATTTGGGTATCAGATTAATTTTTTTATTGATTATTATTCTAACGACCATTTTTGACTTGATAATTTGGGACTCTGATCTTAAAATGCAGGTGTTGCCGCCGAGGAGAAGATCGTTAAGAAGAATAAGAAGTATCATCCTCTCCACAACAGCATTAAAGTATGTCATGAGAAATTTTTTCCGCAAATTGACGTTTCATTTTGCTTCTAAAATGTTTCGACACTTGCGCCCCTGAAAGACGCTTTTTTCATTAACCGTTTCCGTGTATCTTCATAGAGGACTCATAAATATCGCAACTTTTGGATAAATCTATTTTTTTTGCCATTTCATTGATGATCTCATTTCGATGAAATCATTATTCACTGATAAATTGAAAAAAATGTGGCTTCACGTTCGGCATCGTATTTTCAGTAAATATCGATCGATCTGAAAAATTCAAAGAGATTCGTATAATATAACTTTTCGTAATAATCCGTCGAGTCGAATTTTTGAATTTCGAAAAATTCAACGACGTATGGCATTTTTAAGGAAATTCGTGAGTTTTGCATAAAAAAATTTACGATTCAATTGTTTACAGAAATTGTTTAAAACAAAATATCGAGAATTTGGCTTGATAGACTATAAACGAAACAATTTCGAATATTTGAATTAAGGCGCGTTGAAAAATTCCAGAAATTCTTTGAGTTATGCCGACCGTCGGTAAAAGTAGTCATGAGAAAGGCGCGTTCGAAGATTCAGGCGCATTTTTCTCGAAGCTCCAAAGTGCAACATAAAGCTAGAAACTTTCAATTGAATTAACAAAACATTTGATGATATGCAATATTTGTTTAACCTACGAGGGCTTTTACTTAACTAATTAATCGTGAGATTAAACAGTTCAGTGAAAATTTAACTTATTTATCCTTGCGTCCATAAAGAGCACGAGCACCACCAAAGTGCAATGGTGATCTCGTTCAAATATTTAGTCTTTAGTCCATAGAACTGCGCAACCACAGAGCGCGGGTAATGTTCCATCAATTTAAAGTTAATCGAGGACTCCGATTCTGGTAATACATTGGTACTTATCGGTGCTCGGTGGCTGTCTCGCTTGCGCGAGAGCGCGCGCTAGTCGTCGCCACCTAACGGATCTCGGGCGAAGTGCCGACAACGTGGTAGTTACTATACGTACTATCGACTAAATGTGTTGTGGTTGCATTGAAATATTTAGTCAAATTTATCAAACCATTTGATTAACTTGAAAGCATTTACTATTCTTTTTCACTGGATGAATAGCTCAAATTAAAACTAGATTTTGTTGATGAGACGAAACATGCAGTTAAAACAATTTTATTTACTTTCAGTAAATGACTAAATATTCGATCGAATGAGAAAACAAGTTGTCGAATCAATCTCGTTTGAAATCATTTTGATCCAATGTTGTAATTGCGGTGAATGCAGTACACATTCGAAACAACATCAGTTTTATTTTTTCAACAACGGGGTAATCAAATGAAATATGTGACGATTGATTCAAACGAATTTCCCGTGATACACTGAGAGAAAAAATTACTAAATTTGAGAACATGAATTTATTTATTAAATGAAAGTATTAATTCGATTATTTATTTGTTGAACCAAGAAAATCACTTCATTTAAAAAAATTGGATTAATTACATTGATCGCATCATAAACATTAGATTATTTGAGTCTAAAAAACGACTTCAATACGAAATTATTTTTTTTTTTAAGAAAATTATTCATGGCATCATGAACATGAGATTATTTGGATCTAAAAAATGACTTCAATACGAAATTATTTTTTTCGAACAAAATTATTTCTTTGCAATAAATTCATCATTATTTTACTTGTAAAAATATTTCTGTACTATTTTCAATATTTATTAGATATGAAATTGATTGTGATTATTTGAAAAGAAGCTGTAGTAAAATAAATAACACATTATTTTATTCCAATAGAATATTTGTTTGGAATGATGAAATTTTTATTTCCTTCAAGCAAAGAACGATCATTTTTATAGTATACTTTAATAGTATACATAAAGTTGTGAAAAATTAAAAAACTAGTTTTTAAAATGTTTTCTTATATTCGAATCTTCATAACTCCTAACTTTTTTTAAGTTCATAGTAGTAGTCGATAGCGTAATAGGTAGCGTGTTAGGTAGTTAGGTAGGATAGGTATGATGGTAGGTAGGGTCGAGGGTTCGAATCTCGGTCGGACAGAGAAATTAGATCGGAGAATTGGCGCATATACGTCTTTTTTTTCTATTTATCTCTTTTTGGGGTCACTAAACTATGCATATTAAATTTTTTGGCAAGGGCTATATATTTTTTACAAAATGTTTAGCAACAATTAATAAACACGCATTTGATTGAATCAATCATTTTTCCTGTTGATTGGCCTAATTAATTTGTTGATTCGACAAATTTTTTTTCTCCGTGCTTCCTGTATCAAAAGGCGTGCATGTTTTGAATGATAAAATGTGTTCTTGATTCAAACAACATATTACACATAATTGATAACATATTGTTAGATTCAAGTAAATTCGTTTATTGAAACAGAAATTTATGGAATGACTGAAAAAAATAAACCAAGTAAATATATAAGGAAACCAAACTAATATGTTTTGGCAAATAATTAAAAAACTTTATTTCATTGGTTCTAGTAATTTTTTCTCTCAGTGTATTTCTAAACCTTTTTTTCGGTATGCTTTATTATGATATTATGATTAGTTTAGTGTTCCAATTGTTTTGAAAATTTCAGCATAATTGGGAAGATGCTGCGAAATCTTGTGAAGCAAGATCATGGAAGCTCGCAAGTATCGAGACAGAGGAAGAAAATGCACAAGTCACACAGTTATTGAACGACGACAAATGCAAAAACAATCGTTATTGGATTTCCGCTTACAGACCCGTCATCTGGGAAGGTTTCAAGTTGAAATACGGCAAAAAGCCATTATCGTACGCGAACTGGGCACCGGGTGAACCAAACAGAGCATTGTAAATACGTTATTTTCGCAATAATTGATTTACTTTTATTTTCAAATTTCATAATGTGATATTCGATAACTCAATTCACTTTTTGCCAATCGATAGACTCAGAGAATTTTCGCTTTTGTCCTTTTACGAAAATTTTAGATATCGTCGGAAAAAAAAAAGTTAAACACGCGAAAACATCAGCAACCCTCTCAATTGTCCATTAATTAATTCTTATTAAGGGACAATCAAAGGGCAATTAAGGAGTAATCATGAAACGGAAAAATACATTTTTTTTCAAGTTACGTACATTCGTTAAAGGCGATTAAATTCTCGTGTTAGATGTCAATTTTTAGATCTAGTCATACTGATATTTTAGATGATCATTCTTATTAACATTTTTGCAGCAATTATCGTTATAAACAATATGACCGCTGCGTACAAATTTTGGAGAAGAAATATAATTTCCAGTGGGACGACTTTTCTTGCAATGCGCAGAATTCAGTTCTGTGTGAAGAGAGGATCTAATACATCATTTTTCGGAAGTGATCGTAATTTTTATCGATTAGCGATAACGGAAAATGTTAAATGTTTGTTGTAACTATAATGTTTGTTGTAATAAAATGTTTGTTGTAACGGAATAAAAAAAAAATTGAAATTTTCCACTTCGAAGCCCCTCAATGCATGATATACTAATTATTAGAATGCTCGTGAATTTCGTAGATGTAGAGAAAAAATCTCACTCCATCGGAAAGCATATTGCATACATCAATATAATAGAAAAATGATTAAAAAGCCAACGTCCCCGATAAAAAAAGTTCAGATATTTATTTATATATATTATTATATAAATCATTATTTAGATCGAATTAGATCCCCAATTTGGTGCGATTGATTTAGATATTGCTGGATCCGATTTTATATAAACATATATCTAGCTATATCTTTTTTGATAAATTCAGACATCATTAGATATGCATAACCATCCTTTCAGAATTATTTATTTTTTCCATATATTTATCAGTTGTTACGATGAAAATCAGTTCCATATTCATAATTGATAGTTTCTAATTTAAAAAAAAATATAATTTGAAAGTTCATGTATTTTTCTGACGGATTTAGTTTTCTCGCATATTCGCGGACCCGTGAATATGTACGAAACCAGACTGGGATTTGAAACCTACCTCCCTATCGAGCCTAACTAACGATCTAAGACTGGGACGCTAACCACTACACCACCGACTACTTTCGATGTACTGATGTAAATATCATATTTATAGAATACAGGCCGAGAAATAAATACGTACCAAAATAGTATTAAGAATTTATTTTCATTACCCGAAAGCCATTTTTTGGTTCAATTTGTCTTTTAACTTAATTTGAAAAAATCAAATATTGAATCAGATGAATAATAATAACAATATTAAATAATATTGAATATTATTACTTAATTTATATTGTTATTATTACAATTAATGTATTTGTATTATTTATAACATTTTTAATTTATGTGTATGTATATATATATATATATATATATATATATATGTATGTATATCATATTGAATATATGTACTAAATTTTATTTTGATTATCTTATTCTTTGAATGCACCAAACTGGGTCTCGTACTAACTAACCTATCAGGTCCTTATTTAAATTTATTGTTGGCAATTCATCGCATCATATAAGTATATATATGATGCGATGAATATTGCACAAGTCCAAATATTTCTCATATAGCAAAATATATATTCATACATAATTAGATATGAGAATATATGCTTTTATATCTAATGATATCTACTTAGATCGAAACTTTTTTTCTCGGGTTAAGTCTCACAAAAGAAGAAGAAATATTATTTTCAGAATAATAATCCATGTACGAATATTAAATACTACTATAAATATTAAATATTAAATACCTTGTTAAAAATATTTCGAACCAACTCCCTCAACCCTCTTCATCGTCCACAAAAGCTGTATCTAAAAATAGGAAACGACGGCATATTTTTCAACCTGCACTCAAACCGAAGTGAGTTTTGCTTGGAAAATTTCCTAATTCATTTATTCGGCTCTCGCTCGTTCGTTGATTCGTCGCGTTGTAAAATATCTCCATGAAACTCGATCAGCCAGACTCCTCCTTTCGTTCTTTAAATAAATGTATGGAAAAAGAGTATAATTTCAACTGACGGTCCAGCAAAATATATGAGTTCTTCGGGGGTGTGTTCGTGTCAAGAGAGAGACTCAATTACGTATTTCTAGCTACTGTTCTCTTGAACGGACATTGGTCCTCGTATAGCTCATCCCTTGGTCTAGTCGCATTAATTTACTCCCGTGAAAAAAAGATGCGAAGAAAGAAAATGATAAAAATTGCGATCGCGTTGGAAAAGTTGGTATTGCGCCACGTTTCGAGGTTGTGTTTATTCTCAACATGGCGGAGGAAAATACTGACCGCTTTTACTTTTCTTCTCATCATCTTTTGCCATATTTAGGGGATCAATTGCAGATCTGGATAAACACTGCAGCTGTACTTTGTTAATTGTTAAAGCTATAACCAGAGTTGCAAAAAATTCATTGGTTCAATAATGCATTATTGATTTTATTAATGATTATTGTTGCACTTAATAATAGGACTTAACTTCCATTATACATTATTCATTCAATGAATAATGTGGAAAAAAAATATTGCATTATATTTTTAGTTAATTATGCAAATGTCAGACCATTGAGCATTATATTAGTACTGGAAAATGTAAAAATGAAACATTATGCATTACGTTATTAATGAGTACTTGGAAAAGCATTACACTATCCGTTGCTGAAGTAACGGATAATGTGGAAAGAGTTACATTACTCGTTACTGAAATAATGAATAATGCAAAAATGTTCCATAATCCATTATTAAAGTAATAGATATTGCAAAGTAGCGTATTATAGTATTATAGTATTATTATTATTATATTATTATATTATTATTATTATTATAGTATTATTATAGTATTATAGTATAGTATAGTATTATAGTAATAATACTGAATATTTTGAATAATACATTATTCGGAATAAAAATATTTCATGCATTCGTAGTCCAATAGGACAATGCGATAAAATATTCCTTTTATTTACGAAAATGGAAAATATGGATTGATTAAACCGATTCAGGGTCTCGATGGTATGGCTTTGTGAAATTTTTTTAAGTAAAAAAACCCAAAAATGTAAACATCGGAATGTCAACGGAACTAATAATCCCCGTTTTGAAATTTGAAATTAGAATTGAAAATTTGAGTCGAAAGAGAATAAAATACATATATGCTGCGCATTTTCCTTTGATCTGACAAATAAAAAAATGCACAAGTGGAAGATGATTTTTTCTTTTGGTTGATTCACAAACAAAAAAAAACAGTTATTCGAGAGTAAAAAAAAGTAAACAATCGTATATGAACAGGAATTATTATTCTCTTGACAATTTCCGGTCAAAGATAAAAAAGAAAAAGATGCTGTAGGTTCAAATCTGATCTAACAAATGGAAAAAACAAAATAAAGTACCGAATTATATTTTTGAAGTGAAAAGTTACGAATCTGAACAAACGAATTTCCATAGAGGGAAATCTTAACAAACGAATTACCCTGTAAAAAATTTGAGGGAATAACACATACAGTCTGAGATGTATCATTCTTACGCATTATGATTATAAAAATTCATACGAAAAGGAAGATTTCATTGACATTGCTCTCTATATACAGAAATTATTTTTATTCCTTGAAACCATTACTCAAAGTAATACATTATTTATAAATGTAATGCGTTATTTGAAGTAATGCACTGCTCGATGTAATGTGTTACTCAAAGTAATGAATTGCTCCATGTAATGCATTACTAAGAGTAATGCATTACTAAAAGTAATGCATTACTAAAAGTAATGCATTACTAAAAGTAATGCATTACTAAAAGTAATGCATTACTAAAAGTAATGCATTACTAAAAGTAATGCATTACTAAAAGTAATGCATTGCTCAATGTAATGCATTACTCAATGTAATGCATTGCTCAATGTTATGCATTACTTAAAGTAATGCATTATTCTTCGGTTTTGTACCATTCATGACTATAGCAATGAAAGTTTGTTTCTACTTTGAATTACCCATTACTGCAATAATGGACAATGGCAGCGTCGAGCATTATCCATTACTGTTGTAATGAATAATGTTACGTTTTTTGCATTATTCATTATTAGTTTAATGCATAATCGTTAGGTTTCACATTTTTCATTATAAAAATAATGCTTAATGTTTCTATCATACAAATTTCATTATTTCTAAAATAAATAATGCATTTTTTTTACATTATAATTTCGACAACTCTGGCTATAACTGCTGTGTTTTTGACCGTACAGAATTCTTTCAGGCGTCATTTTCTTCGCGTTTAAATTCTCTAAGTATCCTTTTTTGTAACTTTATTTTTTCGCAATCCTTAAGGGGGTACGCAGAGAATAAATTTTTTAACAGTCATAACTACCGTGTTTTTGATCCTACAGACTCCTCTCAGGCGTCATTTTCTTCGTATTCGAATTCTCCGAGTGTAATTTTTTTAATTTTATTTTTTCGCAATCCTTAAGGGGGTACGCGGAGAATAAATATTTGAACAGCCATAACTCCCGTGTTTTTGATCCTACAGACTCCTTTCAGGCATTATTCTTCGTTTTCAAATTCTCGGTTCGAAAAGAACACCTGTGCTCTTTTATTTATTTTTTCTCGCAATCCTTAAGGGGGTTCACGGATAAGAAATTATTCGATAGCCTGAGCCGAAGTTCGTACGATATATACACAGACAATGCTGCTTTTTCATCGAAAAATCTCATCTTCATGGCGTTTGATCGGAAAACCCGCGTGGATAAGGTATAAGAGACCCTATTGTTTTAGATAAAAAAAAGATCTCGGGAAAAAAAATTTGAAAAAAATTCTGAAATAATTCCAAGCGGTTCCGTGTATGCGTACGCTACTTTTTCTATACTTGACATTTTCTCTTAAACTCTATAGTTTTTGAGTTACGTTGCATCTTTCAAAATTTGTCCTTTTCAGCCAAAAGTGAAATAACTTTGCGAGAAAAAATCGTGCGCAAATTTTTAGAAAACGAAAATGGAGTATATGCTAACCTTTTCAAATGTACCGTAGATAAAAAAGACAAATAAAAAGTTCTTAAGCTGTGCGCCCAATTCGCGATGGTCGAAAGAAGGCCAAAAAAACAATAACGTACAAAAGTTCGTGCTGGATCGAAAAAAATTACAAAAAATATTTTTAAAAACGCAAAATAAAGCTGAATTCCTTCCCATCGAAAGGCTTTTTTGAAAATTCGATTATCTTTTTTTTTGACGGAGTTATGCAGTTTCTAGTGCGGCAAGAAATATTGACCGGTGTGTTTCCGAACTTTTGAGCGGGAGTGTATGTACAATATATATAAATGTACTTTGTGACTCTCAAACGTACTTCAGGTCCTTCTGGAGGAGTTCTCGCCAGTAATTAAACTTACAGGATTCCGCACTACCGGAACTTCTTTCATTTTCACTGAGAACACAATCAACAAAAATGGCGGCTGCTAAATGTGACGCATTACCAGATTAAAGGGCACGAAGTCACCCAGATGGGGAACTCGTTGATTTCTTTCGCGACAACAATGCACCTGCCTCTTCTCGTTAGATTCCTGTTTCAAAGGACAAAAGGGTTGTCCTCGGTCCACTTTCTTTCAAACTCTCAAGCGAAACAAACACCAACGCCATTTTCTTTCCCTTTCTGCTTGTTTGTCCAGGACTCAGGAAAAGCTGTCCAGTTGGGTCAAGAATGTCCTCTTTTTTTTTATCAGAAGTCAAGGTCACCGAGTTACACAGGGATTAAGAAAGTAGGATGCAAGGTTGAAGAAGCAAAAACAAATGAGAATGACAAAAGAGGTACGAAAATTAAGCGAGGAAGAAAAATGGGGGATGAAGAGCGAAAATTGAAGAAATAATACGACGAAGGAGTGAAACGATCGAGGGAAAAAGCTTACCAACCCCTATTTACCGTGATAAATGGGGATGAAGAGCTTCGATGGAATATATCATTGGGACGATGAGAGATGAGGAGATAAAGATGGGGGAAAAATCGAAACTCGCGTGGGAAAGACACACATCAGAGATCGGCAGTAATGATATTTTCAGGCGCATTTTCGGAAAATATTATTAATTTTTTGAAAATTAATAATTTTGAAATCTAAATTTCCAATTACCCGATAATGGTTAATGGAAAAAAATAAATTTCCAATTATCCGAATAATCGGTAATTGGTCGAAAAATAATATCAATTACTCAGAAAATGAGTAATTGGTTTGCAAATATTTCCAATTATCCGAACAATCGGTAATTGGTAAAAAAATAATATCAATTAATCAGAAACTGGGTAATTGGTCTTAAAATATTTTAAATTATCCGAATAATCGGTAATGGGTAAAAAAAATAATATCAATTAATCAGAAAAATGGGTAATTGGTCTGAAAATATTTTGAATTATTCGGATAATTGTTAATTGGTCGAAAAATAATATCAATTTTTCAGAAAAATGGGTAATTGGTCTGAAAATATTCTCAATTATCCGAATGATCGGTAATTGGTAGAAAAATAATATCGATATTTCAGAAAAATGGGTTTAAAAATATTTTCAATTAAAAAAAAACTTAATAATTAATTGAAAATCGGAGTGATAAGAGATATGTAGAGATATATAGAGGTATATATCTCTATATATCCCTAATCACTCCTATTTTTTCAAAAACACTTTTTCAATCAATTTTTAATTTTTTTCTGGAAAATTGCAAATATTTTAAAACCTATTACCTGTATTTCTGGGTAATTGATATTATTTTTCAACCAATTACCCATTTTTCTGAAAAATTGATATTATTTTGCTACCGATTACCGATTATTCGAATAATTGAAAATATTTTCAAACCAATTACCCATTTTATGATTAGTTGATATTATTTTTTTACCAATTACCGATTATTTGGATAATTGGAAAAATTGGCAAACCAATTACCCATTTTCCGAGTAATTGATATTATTTTTCGGCCAATTACCGATTATTTGGATAATTGTAAAATACAATTTCGGATAATTTCAATTTTTCCATCAATTGGTATTGTATCTTTTGGAATTATCGATTTTTCATCAATTGAAAAATGGAAAATCGTAATTTTTTTCCTGCCGATCCCTGACCCGTAGTAAAAAACTCCATTCGTCGCCATTGAAAAATCTCCATTCATTCCCCATTGCCAAAATAACCAACGGAGATGAATGCCGAATTGCCTAAGGGGATTTTCGCCATTGAATTCCCCATTTGAAATCGAATGAGAATTTTCCAATGAGAATTGACTTCCCCATTTGAAACGGAATGGGGATTATCCTATGGGGATTCAATGAAGAAAATCCCCATAGGCAATTCGGCATTCATCTCCATTGGTTTTTGTAGGCAATGGGGAATGAATGGCGATAATCAATGGAGATTCTTTCATATAGTAAAAAACTCCATTCGTCACCATTGAAAAATCGCCATTCATTCCCCATTGCCAAAATAACCAATGGAGATGAATGCCGAATTGCCCAAGGACATTTTCGCCATTGAATTGCCCATTTGAAATCGAATAGGGATTTTCCAATGAGGATTGACTTCCCCATTTCAAACGGAATAGGGATTATCCCATGGGCATCAGTCGGCAAGAACTCCTTACATAGATTTTTTGGACACCGACTTCTGCTAATATTCCGTGCTCACAATCGTCTAGATAAGCATACTCTTCGCATAATCCGTATGGGAGTTTAGCGGGTTGCCGTCCTGCGACATCTCGCGCCAAGTCTCGGAACTAACGCGACGCGGTTTCCAATGGACATCCTTGGGTAATGCTGATCATTCAGTTCATCCGCATTTACTTCCCAATGGACATCATTGGGTAAACCTGATCATTTCGTTCATCAGCATTTGCCTTCCAATAGACACCATTGGGCAATGCTGATAGCTCAGTCCATCAGCATTTGCTTTCCAGTGGGCATCATTGAGTAATGGTGATCATTCGGTTCATCCGCATTTGCTGTCCAATGGACGTCATTGGGCAATGGTGACTTTTCAATGGATATCCATTCACTGATCAATGGTCGTTCCTATACGCCATTGAAAAATGCGGAAATCTCAATGGGTCCCCATTCATTGTCCAATGAAGTCGTATGAGGAACATTGGTTGCCATTGGTGATTCAATGGAGTTTTTTACTACGGGGACACACATGACCGAGGTTATACAATGGGTCATTCGAGGCTGTGCTTGCGGGATCCGGATTATGGCGAGTGTCTCACATCAGCGGTTCTTCGAGTGATTTTTCGCGATTTGAGCGCGTCTCGAATAGAAACAAAAGCAAAAGTGTGCTGAGAAAATAGGAAGATTAAAAAAAAAATCCACCCCAAAGGGCGCGAAGGGGAATTCGCAAGGGCGAGAGAGATGGCAGCATTGGATGTCGTTGGGGAGAAGGGGTGTTCCAATTAAACCGCCACGTTGTACGTGATATTAGTTGGATGTTGACAGTAGAGCCGATAAGATCTCGAGGTGGTGTGAGAGAGACACTTCTGGCAGAAGCGCGCTTATTATTCATTACACTTTGAGCCACTGTGCGAAAAGCTTTCTACGGTTTTGGTGCTTGACCTCGCGTTGATTCAACGCGGGATTACAACGTTTTTTCACCAAAAGATTAGTTACAAGAGAGGATTTTTCTTTTTCGTACACAGGACGGAAATTGAGAGAGGAGAGAGAAAAAATTTCGATGTCAGCAACGTGCTGAAAATTGCGATTTTTTTTTAAGCCTCCGTATACGGAAGCTCCAGAAGCAGAGTTGGGCAGCGTCAATTACATTTGTAATTAAATTACATATTTAATTAAATATTATTTTGAGCCATGTAATTAGATTCAATTACTAATTACTTCGGTCATCGATCACCGAATGCATTTTAATTACATGTAATTCAGAAGAATATCATACGATTACTCGTAATCGATGCTAGAATTAATGCAATTACTTGTAATTGATGCTCAATGTCATTCAATTACCTATAATCGATGCCCGAAGAACTTGATGTATTTGAAACAGAGTTAGGCAGCATCAATTACATTTTCAATTGAATTACGTATTCAATTACATATCATTTTGAGCCATGTAATTGAATTGGAATTCAATTACTAATTACTTCGATCATCGATCACCGAATGCATTTGAATTAAATGCAATTCAGAAGAATATCATCCAATTACTCGTAATTGATGCTAGAAGTAATGCAATTACATGTAATTGATGCTAGAGGTAATGGAATTACTTGTAATTGATGCTAGAAGTAATGCAATTATTTTTAATTGATGCAAAAAGTAATGCAATTACTTGTAATTGATGCTCAAAGTAATTCAATTACCTATAATCGATGCTCGGAAAACTTGATATTAATTTTAGCAATTAGGTCTGGAGGACCTTTTTTGTAGGAAATTAAATTTCGAGAATAATTTTCCTTCACATTTATTCGGTAAAGTTAATTATTTCGGAGATAACAGCGAAAAACGAAATTCCTGGGTAAAAATCAACTTTAGTGACCTCGTACCATCTCACCAGTGTAGGTTACACTTACGCTGTTGAAGACACTTTCAAAGATCGTTCAATTTTGCGTAAATTGCAACCAAAATCAATGCGATAGCATAAAAAACCGCGGAAAAATTTTGAAGAAAAAAGTTTTTGATTTACGTGTATTTTAGATGGAAAAACTTTTGGAGCGAAGGGAAAGTACTTAATATTAATATTAAGGGCTATAACTTTCAGGCAATTTTCTTTCAGACATATGCAACAAAATTTCGACCGGGGAGTGAAAGGAATAAAAAAAAGTCGAATCACCCTAATATATATATAAACATAGGGTATACAATACTGGTATTGGAATATTTTTAAGCACAAACATTTATTAAATAACTGAAACCCAAAAATATTCCAATGCACGTAATTCAATTACATCATCGTAATTTAAACACAATATCGTCAATTAATTACTACAGTATAATTCAATTACATTTGTGTAATTTAATTATAAAGATGTCATTTAATTAAATTACATGGATTGAATTAAATTACTTGGATGTAATTGAATTACATGGATGTAATTGAATTACATGGATGTAATTGAATTACATGAATGTAATTAACTTATATTGAAAAACGATTTTTTGGGCATCATTTCAATGCTCAAAGTATTTTATCATCGAATAATTTCAACTACAAATTTGCCCAATCCTGTCCAGAAGATAACTGGGGAATTCTCAGAATGGGACAATTAAATGGACCACCTTATTTTTCTATTGCCCCCATTTTTTGGGTTTATGGTGAAATGTTGTAAAAGCGACGATTTTAGAATTTCAGAGTTCAGTTGTTCCGAAATTCTTCTAATTTATTCTATAATATATGTATTAATGTGGTGGATTTGAAAAACAGGTGGGACGATTTTTTCAAAAATAGTGTTTTTGATGGTTTAAGGGGGAACACTTATTGTCGATTTAAAAAAAATGTTCTTCATGCCTTCCAATATACAATAAAGTACCCTAAAAATTTCAAAACGATTGGTCAATTAATTAGTTGCGTTGGAAAAAAATCCCAAATTTTTTCTTCTTTTTCGACCATTTCGATGTATTTCCCCCCTTAATGTGCAATTTTGGTGAAGAAATTATGAAAACGGGCTGTCTTGATTCTTGTTCTTTCTTGGGAAATGAGGAATTTTTTCCTGGGAAATTGTTAGTGATAAAAAAACGCATTTTTTGAGGGCTTGCATGGCTTTGAAAATTACCAAAATCTATTTTTTTTGAATTTTCTTATCAAATAGGACAATATGTCTAGAATATTTTCTCAAAGTTTCAAATCAATCGAAGTGAAGGTCTCGGAAAAAGAGCCTTTGGAAATTGCCCCGTTCTAAAAACACTATTTTTAAAGACGGTGGACACGATTTCTCAAAAATTAATACACCGATTTTATTGAAATTTTGCACACTTCTTCAAAATAAGATTGACGAGTGATTAAAGGAAGATTTTTTCTCGATTACAACAAATTTTACAAGACGTAATGTAAATTGTACCAAAAATTGTACTGTTTTCCATACAACTCTTCAAAAAATTCAAATTTCAATTTTTTTGAAAATTCTTCCATTAATCACGAGCTATACTTAGCTACTAATAGTTAAAATTCAGCTTTTTTATTTCAGCGTCTCCAGAAAACACGTCCCACTGTGCTTTCAAATTTTCCAAGGAAAACTGTACAAAACATCGTTTAAATGTTCCTCTTTTAATTAAATAGAGAAAATATAAAATTAACAAAACGAAAATATCAATACCAAAAATATCAATATTAACAAATCGACGATGAATTGAAACTCAAGAAAACAAAATTGATGAAAAAAAATCGTTATTTTTACGTAACTATGTATTAAAAAATGAAGATCGATTTTTAAAAAATGACATCGTCAAAATGCTTTCAATGGTTTCTCACGGTATTTCTAGTAAATTTGGAAAGAATCCATTGAGTGCTTCTCAAGATATTACCGACTCAAATAGTATTTTTAAAAAAAGCACTCTTAAAGTTTGAAGTGCTGCTATACAGGGTGGTAAATAACTAGATAACCTGACTAGGTTCACCGTGTAGAGCGCGCCAAGACGAAAATTTCGCTTTTTTTTAAATTGTGATACGACAAAAATTGGCTCGGTTATTAATGTCTTAAGCTGAGCAATAACGGCTAGAATCTAGGAGCAATGCTACTGGTGAGCCACGTGGTGGGGGTAACTGTGGGTGTGGCGTAAAAACCCCCACCAGCGGCATTTCTCCTAGATTCTAGCCGTCATTGGTCAACTTTGAGAACATTGATAACTCAGCCAATTTTTATCGTACAAAATTTTTTTAAAAAAGGAACTTTTTTGTCTTGGTGCGCTCTACACGGTGAACCTAGTCAGGTTATCTAATTGCTTAACATCTTGTATAAATCCTGACCAACTTTTTCAAAATGTATAGGTCATTCAATTTTAGGAATATTTTAGTGAAAGTTTCAGGGATTGTAGCTAAAAGATGACACTTTCGAATGAGAATAAGATCCATAAATCCATCTAAGAAGATCTACCCTTTAAAAATCATCCACCTCAACGTGACACGCCCCGTGTATGAATATCAAGGAATTCGGCGTATCTGCAGATCGACTTATTCGCGAAGCGGGGCTTCGCTTGTTGGGCGAAAGCAGGGAGAAAACCCCTCGGGTTCTAGTTTGTAGCGCGATATTGAAACGGCAAACGGGGCGGAAGGGCGCAGTACGCAAGAGAATCGAGGAAAATAAGGGAAAGAGAAATGGAAATGGAGAAAAGAGACGAACGTATTCTCCCTTGTGAATCTCTCCTACAAAGGAGATCGAGTCTCCGACGTTACTGCGACTCGCTCTGCCGTTTTGTTTATCCTTAAACAGGCTTTGTGCGAAATGTGTACCGTCTATACACGTGGATCACATGTACGGTTTTCAGACCCCGGAAGAAGAAGCCTCGGGGAAAAACGAAACAGCATCGAATAAAGAATAGACATTTTTCTATCTATGACGAACAAAAAATTTACCATTTGTTTCACCAAACAAAAGATAATTCCTGAATTCCCGCAGACCTTGTTTTCATGGCAAAGATTGGCAATTTTTTCTTCTTTCGTGACAAAAAAATACAAATTTTCAAATAGCTAACCATCTTGCCCCGGAAATTCATTTTATTGCACTCCGTGCGCAAAGTGCCACTTTGCGCACGCTGCGCGTGCTCAAACTGGCACTTTGCACACTCGTACAATAAAATTTCTTACGATACTAGTGCGAGAAACTTTTTCTCAACTAGCGTGATTGCAACACTCGCCTTCGGTTCATGCTACAAACTCACACTCGTCAGAAAAAGTTTCATCGCACTAGTATAGTATCGTATCGTAATATACTATTTCCCCACTTCTCGTCACGTACACGGAAAAAAATGATCAGCGAGAACTACTGAGATTCCCATTAATTTTTACAGTTTTCCCCATCAACAGCGCCTTCTGGAAGGGCAAACAGTGAAATTTGCATATTTCTTTGATACAATATACAGATGTCACATATGACATGGTACATGCTCATCAGACGAATTTTTACAGTGTCGAACAGTGAAATGTACACTACGTGAGACGTTATATTTCTGTTGTATCCGGTGAACTTTTTACACATATCACATTGTAAAAATTGAAAAGAACGTAGTATATTTTGCGGTACGTTTTTTATTTTTCACTGAAAATACTGTAATTTATAAAATAAATTATAGGGTAGTGAAACGTTTCGATATTTGAATAAATTCCAATTGATTCAAATATTGCAATAAACCGTTGTTTATCCTCGCTCAGGCTCATAGCTACGAGGGCTTGTTACTTGACTAATTAATCGTGAGATCAATTAATGAAGCGAATCTAGTTTAACCTCGCACCCATAAAGAGCACGAGCGTCACCGAAATACAATATGGTGATCTGTTAAGAAAATATAGTCTTCAGTCCATAGGACTGCTCGACCACAGTGTTCCAACAATTGTATGTCAATTGAGGACGCCGATGTTGGTGATACATCGAACCTTATAGGTGCTCGGTGGCTCTCTCGCTGGCGCGAGGGGGCTTGCCGTCCGACGCCATCTAGCGGATCTCGGGCGAAATGCAGAGATCGTGGCACGTCGCAGATCGTCCCGTTACAGTGCCACACTGTAAAAACTGAAATTGACGTTGCATATTATGCGGCACGCATTTGATTTTTCACTGGGAACACTGCAATTTTTAATTGTGTGCTTTGAACGTTCTACAGAGACCATTGTAAATTTTACAGTTCAAACACAGTGGATTTCGTCTTTTCTGCTTGTTATTTCTACTTTGTCATTTTTTTGCGGTGAACATTGCATTTTTTACAGTGTAAATCAGCATTTATAATGGTTTGAAAAGTAGAAACTACATTAAATCCATTAATTTATAATGGATTCCCAGTAAAACGCCTGAATTACAGTTCTGAACCGTATATTCTGCATTGAATTCAGTAATTTTTTAAATATTACACATGAATTGACACTGATCATTTTTGTCCGTGTAAGATTGTACATAGTCACTCTGGCTTCTGTCACTGATAATCCAGAACAACATTATGTCAAGATAGGGGACATTTTACGCGAAGGGTGTATTTTTTCATCGACCATTTGAGAATCCACAAAATCATGTTTAAAAGCATCATCAACGTATATTAAAAACTACCCTTGAGAATAACCTCAATCTTTAAACTTGACCCAAGAAGCAATGCAATTGCACTTACGATTTTATTATAATTTGTTGATAATGATGTTGACAATTTTGTTGTTTTTTTTTTTCATTTCTCTCGAAAATTCTTCCTGATAAAAGATTTGTTGACTCCCCGCGAGACGATCGTAAATATGTAAGAACTTTGAGGATTCTACTGGCAGTTTTCCAAACTCAACCTCAAAAATTTTTGCATTAGATAGTGCCTGTTCATATGAATCACATTTTCGAAATGATCCTCAATTTTAATCCACTATTTGAGAATCCACAAATTCATATTTAAAAGCACCATCAACGTTGTACTACATTTAAAACCACCCTTAAGGCGGTATTCTGGTCAGGAGACATACATTTTGAAACTTTTTTTCCAAGTCGATAAAAAAAATTATTACCATCATTTTTTTACAACATATTTATTAATATTTTGACAATAAACAAAAAACATTTCGAGAAAAAAAATAAAAATTAAATAAGTTATAAATCAATAAAGTTGGGGGTAAAAAGGGGTGTGCTGGTTGACACGATTGCAACCTTTCTAGTAATTCGATACAAAATTAAAAAAATTGATTGATCATTTTCTTTCGAAGAGATATTCTCAAAGGTCTAAATATTAAGAATATGCAAAAAAAATGATTTTTCAAAAATTCTAGACCAGAATGACCCCTTAAAACTATCCTCACCATTTTTGACACTTTTGACCCAAGAAGCATCGCAATTGCACTTACGAATTTATTGTAATTTGTTGATAATTTTTTTTTTTCATTTCTCTCAAAAATTTTCCCTGATAAAAAATTTTTCGACTTCCCGAGAGGCGACCCGAGGATGAATATGTAAGAACTTTCAGGAGTCTACGGGCAGAGCTTTCCAGGTCGCGGTGGGTGCATCGAGGGGTAGTCTGTTTACACAGGATGCTTTTTACATATGCACCGCAACGTTGAGCAACTGGGAAACAAGCGCACGCGAATGTTATACGCATTCGTACGGAAGATCGGGCGCGAGAGGGTAATAAGTTTCCTTGGGAATACCCGAGGGTTGAACCGTCGTATACTTTATTCCGTTTTGCGTCGAATTATATATGAGGTATTCCAGCCCAAGTGTGTAAACCCGTGACCCTCTCGGATGTATTTGATTTTTTTTCATATGATCGCATTGACTCCAAAATACACCTTCATAATTTTTTTAGATTTTTCCAAACATCCCTTCTTCAAAAAAAAAAAAATTCTGAAAACGCCATTTTTAAAAAATCTAAAAAAATTCTAAAAAAACCGTGATAATATATAAAAAATTTCAAACTATCATCCATTGTGGGCAGATTTTTTTTCTATGTTTTACAAGCTATATCAACGTTCTCAAAATTCAAAAAAATTCTCAAATGGCTCACCTTGAGCAGATACTGAATTATTTTAGTACTCAAATTAATTTCGTTGATGATTTTCGAATAATGCAATACGAATTATAAACCTTCAAATGAGAATAATGCCTTCTCATTTTTTTCCCTTTGTAAGGTTTATAATTCGTATTGCATTATTTGAAAATCATCAACGAAATTAATTTGAGTACCAAAATAATTCAGTATCTGCTCACGGTGAGCTATTTGAGAATTTTTTGGAATTTTGAGAACGTTAATATAGCTTGTAAAACAAAGAAAAAAAATCTGCCCACTACGGGTGATAGCTCAAAAACTTTGATATATTATCACGGTTTTTTCAGAATTTTTTTAGATTTTTAAGAAATGGCGTTTTTTTTCAAAAATTTTTTTTCTGAAATACAATACGAAAAACACAGAAAAAAAATCTGCCTACTACGTGTGATAGCTTGAAAAATTTAATATATTATCACGGTTTTTTCAGAATTTTTTTAGATTTTAAAAAAATGGCGTTTTTTCAAATAAGGGATGTTTGGAAAAATCTAAAAAAATTATAAGGGTGTATTTTAGACTCAGTGCGATCATATGAAAAAAATCTCAATAAATCTCAAATAAACCTCAATAAATCTGAGAGGGTCAGGGTCAAGGGTTTACACACTTGGGCTGGAATACCTCATATAGATATTCGCGAATACGAACGATATATTTTCCAAGGGCACTTTTCTCGCTTTTTCTCTTTTTCTCTCTATATTTCTCTTCCTCTCTATCACTCTTTTAGCCCATTGCAGCAGAAAGAGAATACGTGAGAATGGCTGATGTAGAAACCAACGACGTCGTATCGAATAACGTTTGAATATTACCTAACATGACATATTTATATATACAGAAATGGGACACTGAGCCCTTTTGTCATTCGCGACACTCGCAGTGAAAAACGTATATGAGGAGTTCTTTCTCAACCGGGCCACTTTTTTTTCACCCTCTCCAATTTTTTAAAAAATCAGCCAGTTCGCAATATTAGTCAAAAGGAACGTCTGCGATTTTTTAAAGATTTTCTTTGGCGTCCGTTCAAGATTTTCAATTTTTCATTGCGAACACTGTATCTCAAAAAAGATTCATCAAGCAAAAAAAACATAAGAATAAAAACTTATTTATTTTTTCCACTTTATCGAAAAAAATTAAAATCGTAATTTTTATGAAGAAAATTGAAATTTGGCAAAAAAATGAGAATACCATTTTTTTAAACCTAATAACACACTTTCGATTTCGGTACAAATTTTACAGGATGTCTATCTTTGGGTAACGAGTCAGCGACAAAAATTTCAGAATGGCACCTCCAATGGTTACGATGAAAAAAAATAAAAACCCTGCGAAATCTCATAACCACATATAGATTTCGCAGGGTTTTTATTTTTTTTTCATCGTAACCATTGTAGGTGCCATTCTGGAATTTTTTTTGCAGACTCTTTACCCAATGACAGACATCCTCTAAAATTTGTACCGAAATCGAAAGTGTGTTTTTAGGTTTAAAAAAATGTTATTCCCATTTTTTTGCCAAATTTCCATTTTCTTAATGCAGAAAAATTATGATTTTAATTTTTTTCGATAAAGTGGAAAAAATAGAAAAGTTTTTATTCTTATGTTTTTTTTGTTTGATGAATATTTTTTGAGATACAGTGTTTGTAATGAAAAATTGAAAATCCTGAATGGACACCTAAAAAAATCTAAAAAAATTACAGACGTTCCTTTTGCTTAATATTTCGAACTAGCAGATTTTGAAAAAAAATGGAGAGGGTGAAAAAAAAAAGTATCCTGGTTGAAAAAGGACTCATATTTTCCCATACCGATACAATTCCAATCGACTGCAATCTTTTTAAATACGTTGAAAAAATGTGACGATCGTAAATTCTTATTAAAAATTAAATTAACAAGATCTAAATATATTGCGTGGAAGTCATGATTTTGATATTGGATCAGCCTTAAGGGGTTGCATGGGCTTGAAAGCTCGTGAAAGCATATTATCTGAATTTTTTTTAAATATAATAAATAAATAATTCTATTCCAAATTTTAAACATATAAAAAAGGAATATATAAACAGTATTTTGTAAATTTGTTTTTGATTCTGATACTGGATCAGTCTTAAGAGGTTTCGAAGGGTTTCAGAGGTTTAAAGAAAGCATACTTTCTCTATTTTTTATGATTATAATAAATAAATTATTTTGTTTAAAATTTCAAGCATGTAAAAGGGGGAACATTGAAACAATATTTTATAAAATTTTCATTGAAAAATTTGGAAAATTCAGCCACTGGGATGTGGTTTCCTGAAACCCCCCAGAAAAAGGATAACCAGAGGATAACTCATGATAGCTTTTTCTGAAATAAAAAAACCAAATTTTATTTAATTTTATAAAATCAAAGATTAAATAAAAATTGCAATTTGAATTTTTTCAGAGTTTCATGAAAACTCTATTTTTAGGGGCGGGGTCGAAGAGTCGACTAACCAATATTTCAAACGGCCGAAGTCCCGAATTTTACGATTACGAGCGTTAGAATAACGAAGCGCCGAAATCCCGATCGCCAGAAAAGAGAAAGTCGAGAGAGCCGCCCCATGCGTAAGAGAGAGAGGAGGCGCATCTCTCTCTCTCTTACGCATGGGGCGGCTCTCTCCGCTGTCGCTTTTCTGGCGTTCGGGATTTCGGCGCTTTGTTATTCGAACGCTCGTAATCGTGAAATTCGGGATTTCGGCCGTTCGAAATATTGGTTAGTCGACTCTTCGACCCCGCCCCTATTTTTAGTATAATTTACGTATATCCTTGTAAAATTAGTTGTAATTGAAAAAAAATCGTTCGTTCAATCATCGGGTAATGCTATTTCGAAAAAGTTCGCAAAATTTCAAAAAGATCGGTGCATTAGTTTTTGAAAAATCGTGTGCACTTCAAAAACAGTGTCTTTAGAAATATGCTTCAATTTCCAAAAGCTCTCTCTCTCTCCTTTTCAGGCCTTGATTCAACTGACTTGATACTTTAGGAAAATATTCTAAACACATTGTACTATATTAGATAAACAAATTTTGGAATTATTTTTTTGAAATTTCTGAAATTATTTATTGACATTTTTAAAATTGTTTTTTTGAAATTTTTAAAATCATTTTTTTGAAGTTTTTAAAATCGTGATTTTTAATTTTTAAACCCTTAAGATTTTAAAGGAACACGCGACTGGGTGAGTTAAAAAAAGCTTGATTGAAAAAAAAGCTTGAGAGAAGATTCGTTTGATCGAATTGAATTCATTTCTTTTTTAGTAGACGAAGAAAATGAGGATAAATTTATGGGGAGAATATCTTGGCACACGTTGCGGATTTTGTCCTGGAGTGGGACGAAGAAAAGATGGAGAGAAAAAGGGAGCTTGCATTATCCGAGAAAGATATGTTTTAATGGACGAAATAAAAGTTTTGTATGGCACGGACGTCTTTGTCGTATATTTCACGCTCTCGCTGGCACATCTCTCTCTCCCTCCCTCCCTCCCTCTCTCTCTCTCTCTCTCTCTCTCTCTCTCTCTCTCTCTCTCTCTCTCTCTCTCTCTCTCCCTCCCTCTCTCTCTCTCTCTCTCTCGCTCTCTCTCTCTCTCTCTCTCTCTCTCACTCTCGCCTCGCATTTTGTGCGAGTCCTGTGAAAGAGAAACGAGTGTCGAGTGTTGCGAAAACTAGCTGCTGTTTTAGTGTATATTGTACATAAGGCCGCTGGCAACGACGTGTATGTGTATCCATTGCACATAAGATCTCCTGTGGCGAGGAAAAAAAAAAAGAAAAAAATGTTACGAAAAAGAAGAAGAAACGAGGAGGATAAGCTTTAAGCTCGAGGGGAGAAAAACAAACGCTGGGAAACTGTAACTGAGGTTCGTTAGAGAAAACGACGCAAGCTCTGACCTAGCTATCGCCTATCGTTTCAACGAGATAATTGACTATTGGCGAAATGAAGAAACATTTTTATTCAACATTTTTTTCCCACAAATTTGCAAAAAAAAAAAAACGGGAGAAAAATGGGCAAAAACAATGAAAAACATTTTATCCGCCAATAAGAGTGATTTTTAAAAGCCATTTTTTTTGTTACAGACACACGGAAAAAAATGATCAGTGAGAACTGCTGAGATTCCCATTAATTTTTACAGTTTTCCCCATCAACAGCGCCTCCTGGAAGGGCAAACAGTGAAATTTGCATATTTCTTTAATACAATACAGGGTGAGGCACTAACTGTTGCCACCTTAAATATCTCGGTAATTATCGACGTCACAAAAAAATGTTCTAGACAAAAGTTGTACGGTGCGAAAGGGGTCATCAAATGCGACCATTTTTTTATATTTCGGTGGAGGCGCTGACGCACAGTGACGGTCACCTCCACTTTTTTAAAAGGGACGGTACAGTTTTTTTCAACCATTTTGTAGAGCATCGCAAACTGCATAAGAAACATTGAGGGGTCAGAGTCGTTCAAGGTCATTCAAGATCAAAAAGTGACATGAACTTTTTTTTTATGTGAAATGAACTTTATTTACAGAAGGTGTTCAAAGTGATTGTCATTGGAATCTCCTCGTCACGGATTGTGTACAGAGTCGTTCAAGGTCATTCAAGATCAACAAGTCATATGAACTTTATTTTTATGTGATTGCCATGGGAATCTCCTTATCACGGATTGTGTACAGAGTCGTTCAAGGTCAATCAAGATCAAAAAGTGACATGAACTTTATTTTTATGCGAAATGAACTTTATTTACAGAAGGTGTTCAAAGTGATTGTCATTGAAATCTCCTCGTCACGGATTGTGTACAGAGTCGTTCCAGGTCATTCAAGATCAAAAAGTCATATGGACTTTATTTTTATGTGAAATGAACTTTATTTACAGAAGGTGTTCATTTCACATAAAAATGAAGTTCATGTCACTTTCTGATCTTCCATGACCTTGAACGACTCTGACCCCTCGATGTTTTTTATGCAGTTTGAGATGCTCTACAAGATGGTTGAAAAAAAATGTACCATCCCATTTTAAAAAGTGGAGGTGACCTTCACTGTGCGTCAGCACCTCCACCAAAATAAAAGAAAACGGTCGCATTCGATGACCCTTTTAGCACCGTACAACTTTTGTCTGGAACATTTTTTTGTGACGTTGATAATTACCAAGATACTCAAGGTGGCAACAGTTAGTGCCTCACCCTGTATACAGACGTCACATATGACATGGTACATGCCCATCGGACGAATTTTTACAGTGTGGAACAGTAAAATGTACCCCAAGTGAAACGTTTTATTTCTGTCATATCCGGTGAACTTTTTACACATTTCACATTGTAAAAATTATCCAAGGCCCGTGACAAAATTACAGTGTACATTGTAAAAATTGAAAAGAACGTGGTATATTTTGTGGTACGTTTTTTATTTTTCACTGAAAATACTGAAATTTCTAAAATAAATTATAGTGTAGTGAAACGTTTCGATATTTGAATGAATTCCAATTTATTCAAATATTGCAATAAACCGTTATTTATCCTCGCTCAGGCTCATAACTACATGGGCTTGTACTTGACTAATTAATCGTGCGATCAATTAATGAAGCGAATCAAGTTTAACCTCGCACCCATAAAGAGCACGAGCGTCACCGAAATGCAATGGCGATCTGTTAAGAAAATGTAGTCTTCAGTCCATGGGACTGCTCGACCACAGAACGCGGGTGGTGTTCCAACAATTGTATGTCAATTGAGGACGCCGATGATGGTGATACATCGGACCTTATAGGTGCTCGGTGGCTCTCTCGCTTGCGCGAGGGGGCGCGCCGTCCGACGCCATCTAGCGGATCTCGGGCGAAATGCAGAGATCGTGGCACGCCGCAGGTCGTCCCGTTATAATGCCACACTGTAAAAATTGAAATTGACGTTGCATATTTTGCGGGGCGCATTTGATTTTTCACTGGGAACACTGCAATTTCTATTCATGTGCTTTGAACATTCTACAGAGACCATTGTAAATTTTACAGTTCAAACACAGTGGATTTCGTCGTTTCTGCTTGTTATTTCTACTTTGTCATTTTTTTTTTGCGGTGAACATTGCATTTTTTACAGTGTAAATCAGCATTTATAATGGTTTTAAAAGTAGAAACTATATTAAATCGATTAATTTATAATGGATTCCCAGTAAAACGCCTGAATTACAGTTCTGAACCGTATATTCTACTTTGAATTCAGTAATTTTTAAAATATTACACATGAATTGTAATTGATCATTTTTTTCACTGAATATTTTTCTAAAAATTTTCTAAAATTCGAAACGAAAATCGCGTTTTTGCCTGCACTGACCATCGAGTCCTCATGGTTTTCCAGTTTATTTCAATTGATAGTAACTTCAAACGAAGTTGATGGAATCTTTCTTATTCTCGACTCGGTTTCGTTCGTGACATTTGAAGGTCGCGATTTTCCAAAATCGCAAAATAAATTTACACACGTCATCGAGAATGACGCATGTACTGCACCTCGATCTTTCTGCCCGTTCAGTATTTCACATTTCTACTGCGTTGAGTGCTTTAGGCCGAATTTCCACTCGCCCTCTCTCCTTCTCGTGCAAAGCAAATGTTTTCTATTCGAATTCGCTCCCCTGGAAAATAACACGGGAGAGCCGATGTGGAACGAGTATTTTCTGAATATAAATTGAGATGTACATACACACATATACACATTTATGTATGTATATGGGTCATTCCATGTCAAGTCGACCAAGTTGGAATCGACCCCTTTCAATTTCGATAAAATTTAATCATAAGTTTTCGTTTGTAATAAAACGAAGTTCTACCAAAGGAAAAAAATTAAAAAAATTTGTTTCGAAAGTTATGCAAGATTCAAAATTTCACAATTTTTTAAATCTTTCAAGTTTACTTTTTAAATATCTCGAAAACTATTTTAGTTACGAAAAAATCGTTTTAGGTTTGTCTTGAAGATTATACTTGTGGCTACGAAAAAAAAATATTCCGAAAAAAAATTTGGAAAAATGATGAGTTTGGAGAATTTTGAATTTTTTAAAATTGTGCAAATCCACTTTCCATATTCATTTTTTTTTACATAATACCTTGTACTGATCTTAAAAGATCCTAAAATGTTTAGAAAGGAAGTTTTTTGTTTTTTCAAAAGTATGAATTTTTGAATTTTTGAAAATCGTGTACATCCACGATGAACATTAAATTTTTGGTTACATTTTTTTTAATATAATACCTTGCACTGATCCAAAAGAGCCTGAAATTTTCGGGATGGTGTTTTTTCGTTTCAAAATATAAATTCGTCAAACAAAACAACACCATCCTGAAAATTTTAGAATCTTTTAAGATCAGTCCAAGGTATATATAAAAAAAATTTAACCAAAAATTCAATGTTGTTCGTGGATATACCCGATTTTTAAAAATTCAAAAATTTATATTTTTGAAAAAACATAATCACCTTCCTGAAAAATTCAGGACCTTTTAAGATCAGTACAAGGTATTATATAAAAAAAATTGAACCAAATATTTAATGTGGAAAGTGGATTTGCGCGATTTTTAAAAATTCAATATTCTCCAAATTCATCATTTTCAAAAAAAAAAAAATTCGAAAATTTTTTTTTTTTTCGTGGTCTCAAGTATACTCTTTAAGACGAACCCAAATCGTTTTTTTCGTAACTATAATAGTTTTCGAGATATTTAAAAAATAAAGTTGGAAGATTTTAAAAATTGTAAAATTTTGAATCTTGCATAACTTTCGAAAAAAATGTTTCAAATTTTTTTCCTTTGGTAGAACTTCGTTTTATCACAAACGAAAACTTCTGACCAAATTTCATCGAAATTGAAAGGGGTCGATTCCAACTCTTGGTCAATTTGACATGGAATGACCCACATATATCATATGGATATACGAGCTTATATGTATTATGTATAGAAAAGATTTTGGCCGGTGGCTTTTCGTCCGCTGGTGTCCATCTCGTATTTTACTGGCTTTTGCCGGCTCGCTCCCGCGTTTCGCGCCGGGTCATCCGGAATAAAGGAAGATTCGTTCGTCCGTAACGTCGACGGTAAACGACATATAAAAGCACCGATTGTATGCTCTGCAGTTAAAGCTCAGATTTATTCAAAAGGGGGTTGCTCTCTTTCCGTCGACGCGATCACCTGCACGATCCCAAAAGTCCAAGCGTGACCGCCATTCGATCTTTCGCCACTCACGTTTTTTTATCAGCCTTTGAAAAAAACTCCTTATCATCTCCCTCCAAAGGTATTTTATCCGTGTTTTTTAGTGTCGAACTTTATCAGGGCGTTCGAAAGCTTTGTCGGGACTATTCTTTACAACGTTTCATCAACATTTACCTTCACACATTTCGTCGACGTGTGAACGAGGTTGACCTGAGAGGAAATATGATTCCGGCTGGGATCAGGACTACCTCAGGTTGGCCTTACAACAACATCCGGCCCTGATCAGGCTACATGTCAGGAGAATAATGCTATTACCGGACAGGCTGGGATCAGGCTCCTTATCCGGTCCTGATCGTGCACGGTTCCTGCCTGATCAGGCGTTTCATCCGGTCCTGTTCGCGGACGGTTTCTAGCCTGATCAGACGCCTTATCGCTCATTGATTTTATGCCACAAGAATTTTATATGTTTATAGAGTATAGGTAAAGTACAAGGAAGTCAGAAAAAGACTTTTCGTAATAGGGCTTCTCGCGAGGTTTTATTCCTCGCGGTAGAGAAGTAAATTTTCATGCTCGCGGTCGCATATATAAGCATGCTATTCACATCATCCGTATGGGAGCGAGCGTCCGCCGTACTGCGACATCTCGCGGCGAGTCTCGGAACTAACACTCCTGCTCCGTCCCGTATCAGGGAAATATCAGGCTAGCCACATTATTCGGACCAAAGTTTTTTTGCCGGTCCCTAGCACCACCTGATCTGTCCCTGACATGGATAATGTAAGGCCAGCCTGACATATATCATACCGAAATATGATCTGGCTGGGATCTGTGCGTGATCAGGCTATCCTGATCAGGCTATCCTTACTGATGCCTGATCAGGTCCTTATCCGTTATTAGGCCAGCCGGATCAAATTTCTGCTCGGGGAAAACCAAAATAACTGTTTTTGGGTCAGATTTGAACTTCGAAGTCCCCATGCATATTCTGGCAACTCGTGACTTCCCTATCCTTTCTGCAAATGTAATTTTTTTTAGAAAATGAATTAATACAGTTTGTGAAAAGTTTCGCCAATATTTTATGCGTCCCTAAAACATAAACTTCTCCTGTATTGGAGGGACAGCAGAAATTCTTTGCAATTAGGAATTTTTCATTAGTTTCCTGTGGAACAATTATCGATTCCGGAAATCAACACCTGCTAATTGTGCAGTATTCATTAACACATTGAAAGGATTTTAAAATAACAATTTTTAAATTTAATAATAATAACAATAAAAATGATAAATTTCAATAATTAAAATAACAATGATTGGTGTTATAATTAATTCGACATTCATCCTTGACGTGCGAAGAGAGTCCGCAGGCAAGAGAAACATTTCACGTGACGAAATCCGCACCATTTATGCTTGTCAAATTTTGCGCCAGACAATCAGCACCTCTATTCTGCAAATTTACTATATACAGGATGTCACAAAAGTCACGGGACGGCTGAAAGTTAAACGGCAAAGTTCGAACAGTTTTCGATTTGCATTAACAACGTATACGTCATTGTTCTTGGATAATGCTAAAAGGAAATTAAACTTATTTCAAAAAAAATAATTTATCTCCACCGAATTTTTCAATGTGAATGTAAAACTCTTCATTCTGTAGATTTCAGCACTCGAAAATACAGGTTTCCGTTAAACAAAAAAATTTGACCTTGAAATTACTTTGAAGGTCATCGTCAAGGTCATGATCAAGATCACTACAAAATGCGCCTTGTTAAAATTGATAACTTTGCTCGTTACGGAAAAATTTGAAAAGCTCCTATTTCCAGAGGTATCTACACCTTGTTCAACATTAATCGGCCTTGGAGTGACCTTCAAGGTCAAAATGTACCTATGCCCTAGGTACATATTTGAACGTAAAATTTTGCGCTCTAACGATTGCTGATCTCGAAAAAAGAGGTTTGCCTGAAAAAAGAAGTTGACCTTGACGATGACCTTCAAGGTTATTTCAAGGTCAACTTTTTTTTTCGAAATCAAGGTCATTGTTGAATCCCGCGATAAAAGTTACCACAAGAATGACTTTGAAATGTTTGAAAAATATTTTACCTGAGGAAATATTCTGCTGTCTCGTGACTTTTGTGACACCCTGTATATAAATACATAGATGTACACGCAGGAACACGCCCTGGAGGTTTTGGTTGTTATTGCTGATAATAAGGTACCCTGGAAATGCAGTTAACACGTATATAGCTTACGGGGATATATCCCCGTTAACCCAGATGCAAAACATCATCCGGCCAAGACCAAGAGACACCACGAGGATAGTTGTTCGGATAGTTGGGTTTTCGCTCCGCTAACGTTGAGTCGGGATATCTCGTTGGTCCACAAAATGAGACGCTGCTTCATAGTCACGGAGAAGCTCAACTCTATCCATACAAACTCTCAGATCTATATACACAAATATATATGTATATTAGGGTGATTCAGGGCAACTTTTTTTTTTACCCATTGTGCCTAAAAACCTTTAGTTGGTGCCCAAAAACGAAGTTTCGTTAAAGGGGGATGTCGTCAAAAAATATTTAGAGGTCGCGAATCAAAATTGACGGTTTCCCATTTGATTAACATTGAAAAAAAAAAAATTTCTCATTATTAGTGTTACCATTCCGCGAATTTTGATACCGCGATATTTTCCAAGTGGATTCTCATAGTAAATATGATACTTTACAATAAAGTTCATTGAGCCATGTCCGTAAATTCAACAGTTTCAGCGGTGTCGTTGTTTCAAGTGAATATTGTATGAAAATATCCATTTAAACAGCTGTAACGCCTAAGCTATTGGATATATTGAAAAAATTCAAATGTGAATGGTTTTTCCAATGTTAATCAAATGAGAAACCTTCAATTTTGATTCGCGACCTATAAACATTTTTTAACAACACAACCCTTTCACGAAACTTCGTTTTTGGGTACCAACCAAAGGTTTTCGGGCACGATGGGTCAAAAAAAAAAGTTGCCCTGAAACGAATCACCCTAATGTATATATATTTAACTCCACATACATGTTATATCTCACCTGTTCCCGACAAAACCCTGACCGCCCATTGAATCACTCGTAATCTCTTTGCCCAACGTATTTACGTTTGCGAATCCGTTCCGATTTAGCGAAACCATCAACGTGACCCTCCCAGATCTTTATAGAGACATATACATATATATATATACTTGCAGAACAAAAACAAATCCAAATTAACCCAAGAGTCTTCACGCTGAAACGAGGACAGTGTTTATAATTAATTAAAATCTAAATTTAAGGGCTGAGGTAGATTTAAAAATTCCGAAAAATGACCTTGATTTGACCTTGTCAATTTTTGACCAAGTATTGTAACCAAACTATCGGTCGGAAAAATCTCAAAAAATTACAGTACATCCTTCAAACATTCCAATTGATGTATCAAAAATTAGTTTATAAGAAATCAAATGACTACGTATTCAAAAAAATGCACAAAGAAGAAAAAAGAAAAGTGGCCGTGGGGTCGTTTTGACCCCGTTTGACCATTCAATAGTTTCGATATACCGGTTGAATACCTTTAGATTTTTGAAATGAGGACAACAAGGACAAAATTGTCTGTTACAACTTTTGTTGTAATTTTGCAAAAGCATCTTTTTGAGGACATGTCAAGCCATTCTCGTGCTTGAAGTTTCCTGAAGAAAAAAGTCTTATCTGAGGGAATTGAAGTCTGAAAATGGCGATAATACGAAAGGAACGCCTCGAAACGGGAAGAAAAAATGGAATTCGGAAGAACGGCGTAAAAAGTAAGTGGATCATTTGCAAAAAAAGAAAAATCTCGCAATTTTTTTTCCGCAGGGAGATTCGAAGTCTCATTGTCCGATATCGGGCGGAGACGCGAAGACTGCGGATGAATAAGAAAGAAAAGGGGCTTGAGGATGAGGGGCATTCAGTGTTGGATGTGATGGAGTGCGGAATGACCGAAAACTACGTCGAGTCTTTGTACCCTATCTTATCCGTATACGAAAACACATTATAATGGACTTTGTATGAAGCGAGACCACGCGGTTTCGCCGAGTTGACCATCGATCATCGTGCTTCATCCATTGTTACACGGTCACTGAATCGTGTATGGGAAAATCTAGCTTCTTGCTCCCCAAAACCGTCCTTCTTCTGGGAGACAGACAAATGATTGCCTCGGGCTGTATCGAACGCGGTAGTTTTGCTGGCTTTATGGAATGTTCGACGATGAGTCCAAGGGAAATGATTCGATTGTTTCATTACTCGAAAGCGCCATTCCCGAAGAATACTGATACATCGTTAAGGGAGTATTCTGGTCTAGAATTTTGAAAAAATCAATTTTTTTTGCATATTCTTAAAGTTTCGACCTTTATGAATATATGCTCGAAAGGAAATTTTTTAGTTCCAATAATTTACGGAGTTATAGCTATTTTAGTGACGCAGCAACTACCCGTGTAGAAATGTGATAGGGCAACCATTAGTTGATTCTTGCCCCTGATCCGCCCTGCCTGATCCGATTTTCCTGGCAGGGCCCTGACATGGAACTTAACGACCTGGTCCCTAGTTATTACATTGAAATAATCACTTATTACCAGTGCCTTGCATGATCAGAATATGAACAGTTTCCGACGATGTTATTTTTACACTTTTAAGCAAAACATATTTTTGTTTTATTACTCTGGCAGGGCACTGATGTGGAAACTATTGGATTGCCCTGAGTATTTATTAAAATAAAATTATTTGTATATCTGCTTTCAGTAGTATAATAATAATAATAATAATAATAATAATAATAATAATAATAATAATAATAATAATAGTAATAAATAACAATAATAGTAATAACAATAATAATAATTTAACAATCATTGCCTCGTTTATTGTCATTATTATTATTATTATTATTATTATTATTATTATTATTATTATTATTATTATTATTATTATTATTAAATTATTATTTACATTATCACTTTTATCCTGCGAGAATAACAAGCAATTGTGCGCCTGTCACAAGTTCGTTACGTAGGCAGAGGATTATTATTATTATCACCACGAACCGCATCGCGTTAGTTCCGAGAGTTGGCGCGAGATGTCGCAGGACAGCAACCGTTGAACTCCCATACGGATAATGTGTTCAGTATGCTTATATAGACGGGTGCGAGCACGGATGTTAGCAGAAGTCGGTGTCGGAAGAATCCATACAAGGAGTTCCTGCCGTCTGATGTAATTGTACTTATTTATTTAATTCTCGTAAAGAATTTCCGTTCACTCGGAATCTAATATTCTCTTCGAGGATTGCCAAAAGAAAAGTGTACCCTAAGAAAGGGTTGCCTCGAAATAAATAAGATGCATACATTGAAAAAGGAGTACCTCGTAAAAACTAATTGTTCAAAAAGCGCTTCGGTGTATGATCGTGACCGTGATCAGGGCCTTCAAGGGCATGATTCTAAAAATCTTAGGGGCCTGATCAGGATCTGCTAGGACCGGATCATATCGTCATAGGGGCCTGATCATGACCGCCGGATCCGAAAATGGACAGCCAGGTGTTACATGGCATAACAGGGCCTGTTAGGATGAGCGGATCATTTCCCTACATTAGTTAGGGAGGGCAAGTCAGGGGCAGAAGTTTTTCCCTACCAAAATTTCTACACGGGTACGCTCGTCACGTCAAAGCAAGCAAAATTTGACCTTGAAATTACCTTGAAGGTTATCGTCAAGGTCATGATCAAGATCATAACAAAATGCACCTTGTTAAAATTTTTAACGCTGCTCGTTACGTAAAAATTTGAAAAGCTCCTATTTCCAGAGGTATCCACACTTTGTTCAACATTAATTGGCCTTAGAGTTACCTTCAAGGTCAAAATGTACCTATGCCCTAGGTACATGTTTGAACGTAACATTTTGCGCTCTAACGATTGCTGATCTAAATAAAAAAGGTTTGCCTTAAAAAAAAAGTTGACCTTGACGATGACCTTCAAGGTTATTTCAAGGTCAACTCTTTTTTTGATATCAAGGTCATCAATAATTTACGGAGTTATAGCTATTTCAGTGACGCAGCAACTACGCTCGTCACGTCGAAGCAAGCAAAATTTGACCTTGAAATTGCCTTGAAGGTCATCGTCAAGGTCATGATCGAGATCATAACAAAATGCGCCTTGTTAAAATTGACAACTTTGCTCGTTACGTAAAAATTTGAAAAGCTCCTATTTCCAGAGGTATCCACACTTTGTTCAACATTAATTGGCCTTAGAGTTACCTTCAAGGTCAAAATATACCTATGCCCTAGGTACATGTTTGAACGTAACATTTTGCGCTCTAACGATTGCTGACCTCGAAAAAAGAGGTTTGCCTGAAAAAAGAAGTTGACCTTGACGATGACCATCAAGGTTATTTCAAGGTCAACTTTTTTTTTCGAAATCAACGTCATCAACTACGCTCGTCACGTCGAAGCAAATCGAACTATTTGAAATTTTTTTCAAAACTACTTTTTCGTACATGCCTGACATGAAATTTCAAGTTCTACTTGACCGATTTTCTTAAAATTGTTTACCGATCTTCAATGTATAACTCCTTACCGCTCCTACCTCTTTTGTAAAAAAATTATTATTTTTACTATTGTAAAAAAATTGAAAACTATGAAAAAGGGTCGAAAAACTTAAGATCGATCTAAAGTTCGTACTAAAGTTTGAACTTAAGTATGAACTTACAAGGGTACTTAAGTTCAAGCTTAAGATTCATCTTAAGATCCTTAAGTTCAAGCTTAAAACTTAATATACTTAAGTTTAAGCTTAAGATGGATCTTAAGATCAAACTTCTAACCAAGTGTGAATTTGAACTTAAGATCGATCTGAAACTTAAGTTTGAACTTAAGTATAAACTTATAATGACACTTAAGATTCATCTTAAATTGGAACTTAAGTTCGATGGAACTTCAGTTCAATGGAAAGTTTGATATTAAGATCGATCTTAAGAACTTAAAATTCGGGCTTAAGAATATTGTTTCAAATTTTGTATCGGATGACTAGAAAGGTCACAATCGTGTCAGCCAGCACATCCCTTTTTTTAGCCCCAACTTCGCCAGCTTATAAATTATTAAATTTTCATTTTTTTCTCTCAAAAGTTTTTTGTTTATTGTCAAAATATTAATAAATATGTTGTAAAAAAAAATGGTAAACGTATATTTAGTTTTTTTTATCGAGCTTGACAAAAGGCTAAAATATCTCTAGACCAGCATACCACCTTAAAAAATCAAAAGTGGCAAAAATGACTAACCAAATCCAAAACAACGAAGTTTGAGACTCAAGGTCGAATCAACATAGGATGTCCCATACACAGACTTACATATGAGGTATTCCCGCTCAACGCCCCCCCCCCCCTCCCCCGTTTAGTTGAATACGTGCAACTAAATATTTAGTTGTACAATCCAAATTTTTGTTGCCTGAACAATATTTTGGTCAACCGAAGCGCGAATATATTCAAGAAACTAATTATTTAGTTAGACCAAATAAATATTTAGTTGCCCGTATTCAACTAACGATTTTGCATATTCAACCATTTTTTTTCTCAGTGCGATATTCAAGAATTTTTATCCTACTAAAAGACTTGGCATTAGTAAACGGATGTGAGTTCCAACTTGAAATTTATATCGTGACTTCTCAGATTATATACAAAACATGAAAAAAATTGTCCCACTGAATTAAATTATGCTCTTTTTTTGTAAATCAATTTTTTCGGTTTTTGGCCGAAATTCAAATGAATCCGTTCTTTTTCAGAGTCGCTGATATTTTTTTCGTAAAGCGCGGGAAATTTCCGATCGAAAGCTATTATCAAAGAATTTTTTCGATTTTATTTCGCGCCGTGCCAAAGCTCCGAAGCGCTGAATACGCAAAAAGTTTGAAATATATAAATTTCGGTGTATTCCAAAGAGTATTATAGTTAGAGATCTGAAAATTGGTGTACAATATACTTTCAAGCAACACTAAAACATACGGGAATTTCAAGAAAATCGAAAAAGATCGACCTAAAAGGGGGTCCCGTTGAGCGGGAATACCTCATATATAGGATATGGCAGGATCCGTCGCAGGATCCCGGAGAGTTCACTGGTGCGAAACTTATGCGAGGTGAAAGTTTAGACAAACGGATCCAAGGGACCATTCTCGAGTGCCCACGTCGTTTATCCAAGATCCTTTTTTTTCCTCTTCTTCTTTTTTCTCATTCCCATCCCTTCGTCCCTCTCTCGCTTGGCCCAGGCGAAAAGTCTCGGCCATCAGGAGAAGATCGACGAAGCTCGATAGCAACGATAGTGCGCGGCACCCTCGCGAGAAAGCTCATGTGTGCGGAGTCTGAACAAGGGACATGGGACAGTTACTACTTGGGCGCTGTTCTTCGAGACCGCGTTAACCACAAGTAGCGAGACTCGACAGAGAGTGAAGACCGAGAATAGTGGATATGTCTTGGAGGGTGAGTTCGAGAGGCTTTGAATTGTCCTCAATCCACCAACACAAACGCAGACATTCGTATAGGAAGTTGTCGTGTCCTTCGAAAGTTCAGACGAGGTTTTCCGGGGTGAGCTTTTCGGCAAAGTCTCGGCCCACCGGAGGCCACGACCGGAACGAAGTAAAATGCGGACTCGAAGCTTGAGACTCGCGGGGGAGACTAATACTGGGGATAATACCCACAGGGCAGAGAACCCGTTTGATGTGGCGCAGTACCGAGCTCACTTTCCATCTATATTATGTATAAATATGTATAATATGTATGTATGGGGCGTTCCATCCCAAGTAGGACAGTTTGAAAAACTTTTTTTTCCCTCAATTTTATATTTTTTATTACCCATCGAAATTCCTGTAATATTTTGAGATTTTTTTGATTACCCGTTCACAAGATATTAAATTTGAAAAAAACCGCTCTTATTTCGGTTTTTTGGTCGTAACTTCTTTAATAATGGTCCAAATTGAGTGCTTTTTTTTCCAACATTTTTTTTTTATGGCTTTTTCAGAAAAAAATACAATAAAAATATTCTACGTGTTTTTGAATAAGTTTTTTGAGTTTTGAACTTTGAATCGAGCTTTCAAAAGTGAGTGCATATTTTGATTTCTTTGAAATTTTTGATTTTGAACTTCTATTTATTCAACAACTTTTGATGCTAGTCCGGTCGTGGGTCCTCCATAATTACTATTTTTTTCTTCGATTTTTGAAAATTAAACAAAAAAAATGTAAATTATTATGAATTCCAATTTTTATTACTGTATAGTATTTTTTTAATCATTTTGAATCAATTTTGACACTTTTTTATCGTTAACAGATTTTAAAAGCTAAATAATCAATCGATGTGCAAATAACAATAGTTAAGGATTAATTATTAATTATAGGAGCCAGTTAACAATAAAAAAGTTTCAAAATAAATTCTAAATATTGAAAAAAAGACTATACACTGTATACAGTAATAAAAATTGTAAAAAAAATATTCGACGTGTTTTTGAATAGGTTTTTTGAGTTTTAAACTTTGAATCGTGTTTTCAAAAGTGAGGGCATATTTTGATTTTTTGAAATTTTTTATTTTAATCTTCTATTTATTCAACAACTTTTAAGACTAGTCTGATCGTGGACCCTCCATAATTACTATTTTTTTCGATTTTCAAAAATTAAAAAAAAAATTCTATAAATTATTATGAATACCAACTTTTATTACTGTATAGTATTTTTTAAATAATTTTGAATTCATATTGACACTTTTCTTACCGTTAACAATTTTTTAAAATTAAGAATTAATAATTTATTGATGAGCAAATAACAACAGTTAACGATTAATTATTAATTTTAAAAACCTGTTAACAATAAAAAAGTGTCAAAATAAATTCTAAATAATGAAAAAAGACTATACACTGTATACAGTAACAAAAATTGATATCCATAATAGATGACAGAAGTTTTTTTTTCAAAAATAAAAAAAAAAGTCATTATGAGGGCCCACTTCCGGACTGGTCTTAAAAGTTGTTGAATAAATAGAAGTTTAGAAAAATCAAAATATGCCCTCACTTTTGAAAACACTATTCAAAGTTTAAAACGCAAAAAACTTATTCAAAAACTATAAATTATATAATTATTATAAATTATAAATTATTATGAATACCAATTTTTATGAGTGTATAGTATTTTTAAAATCATTTTGAATTAATCTTTTAACTATTTTTTAAAATTAATAATTAATAATTTATTGATGAGCAAATAACAACAGTTAACGATTAATTATTAATTTAAAAAACCTGATAACAATAAAAAAAAGTGTCAAAATAAATTCTAAATAATGAAAAAAATACTATACACTGTATACAGTAACAAAAATTGATATCCATAATAGATTACAGAATTTTTTTTTTCAAAAATCGAAGAAAAATAGTATTATGGAGGGCCCACTTCCAGACTGGTCTTAAAAGTTGTTGAATAAATAGAAGTTTATAATAAAAAATTACAAAAAATCAAAATATGCACTCACTTTTGAAAACACGATTCAAAGCTTAAAACTCAAAGAACTTATTCAAAATCACGTGGAATATCTTGATTGTATTTTTTTCTGAAAAGGCCATGAAAAACCAAAAAGTTTTGAAAAAAAACCACTTAATTTGGACCATTATTAAAGAAGTTATGACCAAAAACCCGAAAAAAGAGCGGTTTAAAAAAAAAATTTAATATCTTGTGAGCGGGTAATCGAAAAAGTTTCAAAATTCAACAAGAGGGATCTTTCGTTGAGTACTAAAAAATATAAAAAAATTGAGGGAATAAAAAAAAAAAAGTTTTTCACACTGTCCGATTTGGGAAGGAACGCCCCGTATATACCTCTGTGCGTGTGTATAGGAGGCTGGTTTAAAGCCCCGTCGGAATTGCTGAAAAGTTTAGCGGGCCGTCCATTTTCCGCAGAGACCAAAAGTCCCGAAATCTTCACGTGCATACACACTTTTATGTACATCAACATTTACCCTATCACACACAACCAAGAGTATATTAATACAGGAAGGATATTTGCGAATATGCTTTTAATGCCTCTTTCCCATACGCCACAACGAGTTTGCCATATCCTTCGTGTGTAACCCGAGGTTTTGACCAAAGTTACACGAGAGCATATTCCGGTTTCATCATTTTTATTTTCCGCCTCCATTTTTTTTTCCTTTATACATATATTTTTATTAGAAATACTCCTTTTATGCCGAGGAACCATGCGCTAAAATCCTCGCGCGAGCGTTCGAGCGTTTTTCCCTGACTTTCACATCGCTGAAATACACAGGATGTTATTCTGAACGTTGCCATCCTTTGATGTTCGAAGGTTCCTCTTTCGAGGAAAAAAAAAGGAAATGCCGATGCATTTACATTTACGACGATGGGGAGGGAATTCATAACGGGGTGGTTTCGTTCGTTGGATCGTTTGCAAATTATATGGGGCTTTTTTTTACGATGAATTGAAGTGAATCCACTTTTCCTGTGACTTGGAGTTACTTCGTGAAGTGTCGTGGATTTTTAGGACCCACACGGAAATATAATATACCGGAAAATATATTTTTCGATATGCGTAAAAATATACTTAAAATATATTTGAAGTGTACATTATATATTCTAAATACATTTGAGATGTATCTAAAATATATATCAGATATATATTAAATATATAATATGTATATTCCACATGAGAAATATACTCAAAAATATATTCGTGATAAGTACATTTTCGACAGAAAATATTTCTTTGAAATATATATTAAATATATTTTAGATATACGATTATTGTGCATAAAAATATATTTTTTGATATATGTAAAAACATATATTGTGTATATGTAAACATATATTAAAATTATATCGAAAATATATAAAACGTACACTCAATATATATGATTGATGCATTTAGTATATATCTTAAATATATTTTTTACATACATATTGTGTATATTTAAACACCAATTAAAATTGTATCTAAGATATATAGAACATGCACTCAATATATATATTTGATATATTTAGTATATATCTTCAATACATTTTTTATATTTATATATTGTAATATTTTTAAATAGATTAAAAATATACCTAAAATCATATTTGTAATACATAAATTTTCGGACAAAATATAGTTAATATATCCAAAAATATATTTTCCGTAATATTTGCCGATATATTTTATTTCCATGTGGGGAGGAAGCGATAATTTGGGGAACGTTTAATTCTCGTGATATCAGCTGAGGAAAACTAATCGTTGATAGGACACGTTCATATCTTGAAACCAGAGCTGGGCAAAGTACCGGAAAGTACATACTTCGAATACAAAGTGCAAAGTACCGGAAAATACTTCTAATACAAAGTACAAAGGACCGGAAAGTATTTCAAATACAAAGTGCAAAGTACCGGAAAGTATTTCAAATACAAAGTGCAAAGTACCGGGAAGTACTTCAAATACAAAGTGCAAAGTACCGGGAAGTACTTCAAATACAAAGTGCAAAGTACCGGGAAGTACTTCGAATACAAAGTGCAAAGTACCGGAAAGTACTTCGAATACAGAGTACAGCGTACGGTAAGTACTTGAAGCATCAAGTACCGCTAGTACTTGAAGTACTACGTACTTATTACTTGAAGTACTGAAGACTTGAAGGTACTTGAAGTACAAGAACTTGAAAAATCAAGTACTAATGAGTGTCAGGTACTTCTCAAGTTTTCAAGTATATCTCGTAAGTTCCAGTACCTTCATTTGATTTTTTATTCTCATTTGATTTTTATTCGAGTTCTTTTTGTATCAAAACATATTTTCACCCATTGTGCAATACACTGAGATTCGGCTTGGTTAGATTGGAACAGAAGTATTTGAACAAAGAATTAAAAAGAATTCAAAAACAGCATTGACGATTGTATAATTACGAATTACTTTGATACAGGTTTGAAAAAGAAGAAATAAAGAATATGATACATGGACTTGTTAAAACTACTCCAACATCGGGTGGGGGTCAAAGAGTTGACTGACCAATATTCCGAACGGCCGAAATCCCGAATTTTACGATTACGAGCGTTAGAATAACGAAGCGCCGAAATCCCGATCGCCAGAAAAGAGAAAGTCGAGAGAGCTGCCCCATGCGTAAGAGAGAGAGGACGCGCATCTCTCTCTCTCTTACGCATGGGGCGGCTCTCGCCGCTTTTGCCGCTTTCGCTTTTCTGGCGTTCGGGATTTCGGCGCTTCGTTATTTGAACGCTCGTAATCGTGAAATTCGGGATTTCGGCCGTTCGAAATATTGGTTTGTCGACTCATCGACCCCCACCCTTCAATTACACATTTAAAGGCTTTGTACGTGCAACCATCAGCAAGAAACATTCAAAAGTACTTGATACATGTGGTTGAAAAAGTACTTGAAGTACAGAAAAGTATTTGAAATTTTAAGTACAATACTTGAAGTACAGGACAAGTACTTGAAAATTTGTGTAAAATACTTGAAGTACTTATTGAGTACTTGAAAATTCAAGTACAATACTTGGAGTACTTTTTTAGTACTTACTTTTAAGTACTTGAAGTACTTGAAAAGTACTACATTTGAAGTACTTTTTAAGTACTTCAAGTACGTCACAACCGGGTACTTCAAGTACTGGCCAGCTCTGCTTGAAACTTTACATATTTGGGGGAATGTGATTGATTGATCTTGGAATTTGTTCGTCTAATTTGTGAAAAAGGATCTAGAGGTCCTGTAAATCAACTATTTATTCCTTCAAACAACGGACTTTCGACGGAAAACGCGAATACACTTTTGCCCAGCTCATTATACCGCTCCGCTCTCTCGTAAAGCTCCTTTCCTTGGTATTCGCCGGTATTTTATCAAGATTTTTAATGAAATATCTGCCTGTCGCCTGTTTTTAAGAGAGATTTATCTAACGGCTTCATGGTTATATATATGAGTGTGCGTAATGTACAATAAATGTTACGAAAAGACGCTGTTTTACGTTCATTAAGCGCAGAGGACGAGAATGGCTGAAAATTAATTGAATTTACTCAAATGTACCATTTTGGTTTTATCGAAATTGCTCTGAGCTTGATTGCATAACCATAGAACAGAGTTGGTTCAACTTTAATCGAATATATATATATATATATATATACATATGGGGCACTCCCTCCCAAATCGGACAGTTTGAAAAACTTTTTTTTTCCTCAATTTTTTTATATTTTTGAGTACCTATCAAAAGACCCTTCCTGTTAAATTTTGAGATTTTTTTTATTACCCGTTCAAAAGATATTAAATTAACAAAAAAATCGCTCTTTTTTTGGTATTTCGGTCATAACTTCTTTAATAATGGACCAAATTGAAAGTTTTTTTTTCAAAATTTTTGTATTTTTATGGCCTTTTCAGCCAAAAATACAACAAAAGTATTCGACCTGAAAGTTTTGAATGAGTTTTTTGAGTTTTAAACGTTAAATCGCGTTTTTTAAAGTGAATGTCATTTTTGATTTTTTTTTTAAATTTTTTGTTTCAAACATCTATCTATTCAACAATTTTTAAGACTAGTCCGATCGAGGGATCTCAATAACTTCTATTTTTTTCGACTTTTGAAAATCAATTTTTTTTTTTTAAATAAATTATTATGAATACCAATTTTTGTTACTGTATATTATTTTTTAAATCATTTTGAATTAATTTGGACACTTTTTATTGTTAACAGATTTTTTAAATTAATAATTAATAATTAAATTGTCTACCGAATATTGCTGTCAAATTTTCATATAAGAAACATTATTCAGATGCAAAAGAAAGATTTTATTTGCGATAAAATACTGCGAAGTCAATCAAAGGGGGACACAAAAATGTCATTCAATTATTCCAATGAGCGACGAAAACGTATTGGCAAAGGAATATTCTAAATCAGGAAATAATCGTATATGTAAGGTTTTCAAAAAAATACGTGAATAAATAAAAACTGGTGTTATTATTGTTCATAAACAGACTTGACTATTAATTATTAATTTTAAGACCCTGTTAACAATAAAAAAAGTGTCAAAATAAATTCTAAATATTGAAAAAAATAATAAACAGTAACAAAAATTGGTATTCATAATAATTTATTTAAAAAAAAAAAAATTTATTTTCAAAAATCGAAAAAAATAGTAGTTATTGAGATCCCACGATCGAATTAGTCTTAAAAATTGTCGAATAGATAGATGTTTGAAACAAAAAATTTGAAAAAAAATCAAAAATGACATTCACTTTTAAAAACGCGATTTAACGTTTAAAACTCAAAAAACTCATTAAAAAACACGTCGAATATTTTTGTTGTATTTTTTTCTGGAAAGGCCATGAAAAAACAAAAATTTCGAAAAATCACTTTTAATTTGGACCATTATTAACGAAGTTATGACCAAAATACCAAAAAAAAAGCGGTTTTTTTTGTTAATTTAATATCTTTTGAACGGGTAATCAAAAAAAGCTTGAAATGTAACAGGAACGGTCTTTTGATGGGTACTCAAAAATATAAAAAAATTAAGGAAAAAAAAAGTTTTTCATTCTGTCCGATTTGGGATGGAATGCCCCATATAGATATATGTATAAAAGTACCGAGCAAAACATGCCAGAGATAGATAAATTTTTTTCCTGCGTGAAGAGCGATTCAAAAATGATCAAGTGGTCTATTATTATAGTTTTTGAAAAAAAAAACTTTTTTTAAGCCTCGAAAATGATATCCCTTAACTCGAGGAAAGGAAGAGCAAGATGACGGAGATTATCTGGGATTGACTGACGCGAATCCATATGAGTGAGTCGCTGAGACGCGAAATGCTAATCCCGATCAAAACTTTATCGCGTAATCATCAAAGTTTCGGTTTTGGGCAAGTTAACGGCTGCCACCGTACAATATAGATCGTAACTTTGCGTGAGACATGTTTCCTTTGTACGTGTGTACGAAGACAAGAGAAACGACACAGCATGACGGTTCTAAGACCGGCTGTATGTGGTCTTTGCCTCGACAGAATCGCGGGTTTCGATGCAAATTACTATTTCATTCGCCCATTCCAAAGACACTCGACAGAAACCGGACGAAATATAATACTCGTGAGCAAGGGGGAGAAGCATCAGCTGCGCCGGAACACACACACACACACACACACACACACACACACACACACACGCACGCGCAAATCCATAGAGCAGCAGTTATTAAGGGGGTTCAAGAGCTCCAGACTAGTAAACTCAACGCTGAAATTTTAGAAATCAACTGCGTAAACATTTCAACGCGAATCTTTGATATTATGACTCCTCGAGGGATGGAGAAAAGAATCCCTCAGCGGACGATTGTCGATTCATGATTTATTGATGCTACAGCGGATCAGATTACTCGAGATCAAAGTCTAGGATCACCCAAAAAGATTGCAGAAATATTTTACTGAATTTATAGGTAACGATCAATTGATTTTGCGAGAGATTTGACGGATGGATGGATACACAGTCGGGGTTTTCTAAAAATCAACATACGTTGATTTTTAGAAAATCAACTTAAGCATATATATATATAGGGTGTCACAAAATTAACGAAACGGCTGAATATTTCCTCAGCTAAAATATTTTTCAAAAAGGTCAAGGTCATTCGTGCAGTAACTTTTGACGAGGAATTCAATAGTGACCTTAATTTTGACCTTGACGATTACCTTCAAGGTTATTTCAAGGTCAACTTTGTTTTTTTCAAATGGAAACCCCCTTTTTGAGATGGACAATCGATGGAGCGGAAAATATTACGTTCAAATCTGTCTCTAGGTCGTAGGTAAATTTTGACCTTGAAGGTCCCCGAAGGTTAATTAAACTTACACAAGGTATGGATACCTCTGGATATAGGAGCTTTGACGTTGACGTTCAACGTGATTTCAAGGTCAACTTTTGTCTTTTTAATGGAAACCTCTATCTTTGAGTTCTGAAATTGATAGAACAAACATTTCCAAAGTCTAGGATCAGCCAGAAAGATTGCAGAAATATTTTACTGAATTTAGGTAACGATCAATTGATTTTGCGAGAGATTTGACGGATGGATGGATACACAGTCGGGATTTTCTAAAAATCAACTCAAGTTGATTTTTAGAAAATGAACTTAAGCATATATACAGGGTGTCACAAAAGTAACGGAACGGCTGAATATTTCCTCAGCTAAAATATTTTTCAAAAAGGTCAAGGTCATTCATGCAGTAACTTTGTTTGTAACTTAACAAATGTCTATCGAAGAAAAATTCTTAAAAAATCGTTTCTTTCACCCTCCTTACTTACGTTTAACCCCTTAAATAAGGATTACCAATGAAATTCAGATAAAAAGGATCCCTCAATTTTCAAAAATTAATTGAAATCAAAATTGAGTTAAAATAAGATTTAATTCTTAGTTAATTTTATTGGTTAATTTAAATTAAATTTGAATTGAAATTAAATTAATTAATCTTATTGTTTGATTTTAAGTAAAATCTGATTTGAAATAAAATAATCAGACGACACTTTTCGATTTTTCTCTCAAATTCAGCAATGTTTTTGTTGATTGATACATTTTTGAGGTTAATTATTTTAACCGCCACTAACATCATAACTTAATTCGCTACAATATGAATTCTCCATTTTTTTTCTTATTTCTTTGTATATAATTAAATTATATGTAAAATCGTTCACCCTAATCTCTCTTTTCTCCTACGGAGTCGCGCAATTCGCGAGTTTAATTTGTCGGGAGTGCAAAGCCTTTTTAATGCGAGCAGCACTTTGCCAATGGCGAAAGAAGATCGTGTGTTTATCGAGCAGAGATTTTCGAGGGTGCGTAAAATAAACATAATACACATCTATGTAATTTCAAGGTGGAAAAGCTTCTGTGCGAAAGTCGTGAAAGTTTCCCGACGGACTAAGAGAGACGAAGATTTCATCACCATTCAGTCTACGGTTATTTCGGCGTGCAGACTATAAACCCCAATTCAGCTTAATGCCACATGGATATATACAGGGTGTCACAAAAGTAACGGAACGGTTGAATATTTCCTCAGCTAAAATATTTTTCGAAAAGTTCAAGGTCATTCGTGCAGTAACATTTGACGAGGAATTCAATAGTGACCTCATTTTTGACCTTGACGATTACCTTCAAGGTTATTTCAAGGTCAACTTTGTTTTTTTCAAATGGAAACCCCCTTTTTGAGATGGACAATCGATGGAGCCGAAAATACTACGTTCAAATCTGTCCATAGGTCGTAGGTAAATGTTGACCATGAAGGTCCTCTAAGGTTAATTAAACTTACACAAGGTATGGTACCTCTGGAAATGAAAGCTTCGAAAATTCTTTCGTAACGAGCAAAGTTATTAATTTTAACACGGCATATTTAGTAGTGACCTTGACGTTGACCTCCAAGGTGATTTGAAGGTCAACTTTTGTTTTTTTAAATGGAAACCGGTATTTTTGAGTTGTGAAATCGATAGAACAAACATTTACATTAAAATATTCGGAAAAGATCAATGAATTTTTTTAGAATAAGTTTGATTGCAGAACTCAAAAATACAGGTTTCCATTTTAAAAAAGTTGAGCTTGAAATCACCTCGAAGGTCATCGACAAGGTCACTACTTAATGCGCCTTGTTAAATGTAATAACTTTGTTCGTTACGAAAGAATTTGAAAAGCTTCTATTCCCAGAGGTTTGAGTTTAATTGACCTTAGAGAACCTTCAAGGTTAAATTTATCGATGACCTGAGTACATAATTGAATGTAAAACTTGCCACTCTACCGATTGCCAATGCGAAAAAATCCATTTGAAAAAAAAGTTGACCTTGAAATCCTCTTGAAGGTCATCGTCAAGGTCACTACTTAATGCGCCTTGTTAAATGTAATAACTTTGCTCGTTACGAAAGAATTTGAAAAGCTTCTATTCCCAGAGGTTTGAGTTTAATTGACCTTAGAGGACCTTCAAGGTTAAATTTGTCGATGACCTGAGTACATATTTGAATGTAAAACTTGCTACTCTACCGATTGCCAATGTCAAAAAATCCATTTGAAAATAAAGTTGACCTTGAAATAACCCTGAAAAAAGTTACTTCAAGAAGAATGACCTTGACCTTTTTTGAAAAATATCTTAGCTGAGGAAATATTCAGCTATACCGTTACTTTTGTGACACCCTGTAAATACAATATATATATATATATATATATATATATATATCCATGCAGATAGACTTTTGGACAATTTCGTTGGACAATTTCCTTCTATCTAACAGACGCACAGTCGTTTATTGAGACTAATGATGAAATCCCAAGCTTTTCCCTCTCCATCCTCCATTCATCCGCCACCGTTTCCTCTCTCAGCGCAATTTATTCGAGAATAACATCGCAAATTTTCCGCTGCAGCGACGAGAAAGTCCCCTCCCCCGAAAACTCTCAAAATACGTTTTCAACTTTTGTCCCATTTGTCCCACCATCGCGGCCTCCGCTCGCCCCCTTCTTTCTGATGCCAAGCAGAAATCGCGCAGGATTACGCGCGACAAAGGACAAAAAAATGCAGCCAAAGCAGAAAGTATACATCGAGAAATGGAATTTGTTAAGTCTCGCCATTGTCCGCGTTTTTGCGAAAGGGCTCACGGGATAAATCGAGTAGCCAGTAGTTACGGAAATTGCTGATCGTCCATACAGGATCCATATGAGGCAATCCACGCCATTTCGAACGGTTAAGAAGTTGTCCACTCTAAAAAAAATGGAAATTTTGTCAAATTATTTAATTATATGAAAAAAAAACATTGTAAATTTTTTCAAAATTTTTGGATCGCATTTTCTCGAGTATTTCAAAATTTCAAAATTTTCAAAATACCGTTATGTCTCGTGAGCATTTGATTTAACAGAAAAATGTTTGAGACGAAAAAGTTGCAGTTTTACATGAACTTTGTGAAAAAATTTTGTTTTGAATTTTTCGAGTTCAAAAAATACCCATTTTTCCCAAAATTATACAAAAATATTTTTTTTCGGTCAGTATGTCACTTTCGATTTTTCTAAAAAAATTTCAGAAAATACTCTGAAGTGTGTACAGTAACACCTATTTTTTTCAGAATGGCTCGATTCGTTGTTACAAAGCTATGCTTTATTTTATTCATAATATTTTTTTTGTTTTTGCTCCGATAAGCTCCGAAACATTAATATTATTATTGTAGATGTCGTTTTATCTACAAATTTGAGAAAAATAATTTGGGAGGGTATGATTTTCCATAATAATTGATTTTTCTAAAAAAAATAATGTTATTGATAAAACAGAGCATAGCTTTGGAACAACTAATCGAACCATCGAAACAAAATACGTGTCTATTGTACACACTTTAGAGTATTTTCTGGAATTTTTTGACATACATCGAAAGTGACATGTCGATGGAAAAAAAATATTTTCGTATATATTTTTGATGAAAATGGGAATTTTTTAAACTCTCGAAATAAAAAATAAAAAATTTCACAAAGTTTCTGTAAACCTGCAACTTTTTTGTCTGAAACATTTTTCTGTTTAATCGTATGCTTTCAAGATATAACGATACTTGCTAAGTACCGTTTTTTTTTGTTTTTTTTAATCAATTATTATGGTAAATCATACTCTCCCAAATTATTTCTCTCAATGTTGCAGATAAAAGAATATCTACAATAATAATATTAATGTTTCGGAGCTTATCGGAGCAAAAACAAAAAAATATTATTAATAAAATAAAGCATAGCTTTGGAACAACGAATCGACCCATTCTGAAAAAAATAGATATTACTGTACACAGAGTACTTTCTGGAATTTTTTGAGAAAAATCAAAAGTGAAATACCGACCAAAAAAAAATATTTTTGTATAATTTTGGGGAAAATGGGTATTTTTTGAAGTCAAAAAATTCAAAACAACATTTTTTCACAAAGTTCATGTAAAATTGCAGCTTTTTTGTCTTAAACATTTTTCTGTTAAATCAAATGCTCACGAGATATAACGGTATTTTGAAAATTTTGAAATTTTGAAAAACTCGAGAAAATGCGATCCAAAAATGTTGAAAAAATTTACAACGTTTTTTTTCATGTAATTAAATAATTTGACGAAATTTCCATTTTGCGTGGATTGCCTCATATATAAGGATCTAGAATGTGGATCCTACGTTTTGGCTCTCCTGAAAGAGCGTTTTTTTGCAAAGACCAATACTGAAGATACGCCCTTTTGATTGTTAGCTCCAAGGTCAAGGCTTGAAGAGAAGCGGAGGAACCGTGGGAGGATTTTGAGGAAAGCGGATTGATTTGTGGAACGAAATTGGGGGGATCGCCACACGTTTGTTCGGCGGAGGGGATAAAACGAGAAGGTACGAAGAGGGAGTAGAGAGGAGGGAAAAAAGGGAGCTGAGGAAAGGAAGAAAAGAGGGCAGCGAGGGATCGGAAAAAAGGTCTAGAAGAGTTCCTTCGTCGACTAATGCGTTTCTCATCCGGGATTACCGTAGCTTTCCGGCGATCCGTGCGACGTTCGACGTCTTCTCAATTTATAGACGCACACCTATGGGACATTCCATGCAAATTCGACGAAAATTCGAACTTCATTCTCCGGAGTTCAAATGATTTTTTCGATTAAGCATTTTCCTCGGAATACAAGCTTTTGAAATGATTTATTTATTTTTATTTATTTTAAATTATTTATTTAATTTTATTTATTTTATATGATTCATTTAATTTTATTTATTTTATATGATTTATTAAATTTTATTTATTTTAAATGATTTATTTATTTTTATTGATTTTAAATTATTTATTTATTCGAAGTGCACGAGGAAAATTTGTTAATGTAACGCAGATGCTAGTAAACTTATTTTGTGGCTTGTGCAAGTCCAGTTTCTAAAAATTATTATTCATGAAAAGCGAGCTAATTTTTTTCGGGGTTGTATTGTGAAAGTTTGGTGAAGAAACGATTTTTGAGGGCTTTAATTTATTTTTTTTGCTCAAATCATGCATAAACTATTCAAAAATGACATTCAAAACCTATTTTGGACTTGTCAAAATTTGTATAGCTTATTTTTCGAAATTTGAAATTTACACTGCAGCTTCTTAATTTAAGCTTGATTTTTAACCAAAAAAAGAAAATCAAAATCAAAATTGATGCCGATTTGTGAATTTTCAAAGAACGATTGTAATCTTAGGTACTTCCAAAAGACAACTAAAGTAGATTGATAAAAATGTGTTAAGAAAACATGCGTTCAAGTTTTTTACTGCAGCGACGCCATTTTGTAGCTTAGATATAAATGAAAAAATATATCATTTGTGCACCTTAAATTTCCTCCTCGAAAATTTTTAATTTCCATTACTTTCATCTGCGGTTCATATTCTTAGAAAATAAATTATTAAATGTAAAATGAAAGCCTTTATGATTCCAAATGAAAATTAGTCCCGCAATTGGAAAACTCTAGTTACGACCTTCAGCAGACATCAGTCCGTAACTTTGTTATTTTTGGCTGAAATTATTCAAAAAAATTCACAAAAGTTGTTCGAAATATGAATAAAATGATCTCAAAATTTGATTGAATTCTAATTAATTCTTCCCACCCAAAAAAAATCCTAAAAAATCAGTGAGCCTCCCAATGTGGTTTCCCCCCTTAATACATGTAGAAGCAAATCTCAAAACTTAATTTTGATTTATTATTTGGTAAAAAAAAATCCAGAAAAGGTTCGTTTGTCTAGACATATCAATTTAAAAAATAATAAACGATTTTTTTTTAAACAAGCTTTTATTAGTTGTTAATAAAAAATGACTAAAAAATTAAAAATATTTTTTTTTTAAATAAATATTACAAAAAAAATTGATATCTTCACATCTTCAAATCTAAATAAAGTCTAGAGTAAACTTTTAGTTTCACTACAATCTTTGAACTGCGTCAAAAGTTGGTTCAGCTGACATGGAACGTCCTGTACATCCATGTATCCTTCTCATATTCCGTCTACCTCTATTCTTCTCTCACGAGGAGCCGGCGCGTGCTTTTGGTCTTTTCAAGATTCTCAGACCCATATATAGAAATGTCTCGATTTTTCGTACCACTCATCCGTTATCCTCTTTTATTCCATGGTCAATCGTACGATCGCGTTATACGCTGGTCAGCAAACCCCTTGTATATACCGAACATTCCCCGACGGACTTGATTCCAATATTTCATATATAGATATAATTTTCAAACGGGATTGAATACACGCATCGTAGAGCACGGTCGATCGACGTACGTCGGATTGACGAATGGATTTCGTGATTTGTCGATTATTGCTTCCTCATAAAGGAAGCTTTGTTTTCGTGAAAAAAAAATTTTTCGCGATTTTTATGCCAATATCCCGAGCAGAAATTTGATCCGGCTAGCCTAATGACGGATAAGGACCGGATCAGGCATCAGTAAGGATAGCCTGATCAGGATAGCCTGATCACGCACAGATCCCAACCGGATCATATTTTGGTATGCCATACATTGCCAGGCTAGCCTTAAATTATTCATGTTAGGGACAGATCAGGTGGTGGTAAGGACCGACAAAAAAACTTCGGTCCGAATAATGTGGCTAGCCTGATATTTCCCTGATCCGGGACGGATCAGGAGTCAGTAACATACACACGGTATAAAACTTGCCAGGCTAGCCTTAAATTATTCATGTCAGGGACAGATCAGGTGGTGGTAAGGACCGGCAAAAAACTTTGGTCCGAATAATGTGGCTAGCCTGATATTTCCCTGATCCGGGACGGAACAGGAGTCAGTACCATACACACGGTATAAAACTTGCCAGGCTAGCCTTAAATTATTCATGTCAGGGACAGATCAGGTGGTGGTAAGGACCGGCAAAAAAACTTCGGTCCAAATAATGTGGCTAGCCTGATATTTCCCTGATCCGGGACGGAACAGGAGTCAGTACCACGCACACGGTAAAAAATTAAATAATATATATGCGATATCAGATCAAAGAAAGGTTAGCCTGGCATTTACCGGATCGGGGCTGTTGATTTTTTATTTAATGGCAAACGAGCGCCAAAACCTCTTCATGCAAGGTATATAAGTCAGCTAGAAACAAACCCATAAAACAAATTGAAGGAAACGAAGAATTTGAAAATACTTTTTCAAATGTGTACATCACATTTATTTATTGCATTATTACATATTTATAATCGTATTTGTTCGTTTTATTATTAAAACAAAATTTTCTCATGTCTCATATCTTAAATTTCTTAAAACAGGACTTTGTTGAAATTTAATATAGAAGAATGGTATTAATGAATCAGAGATACGCAATATAGCTTTTGTCTAGGTGGGTGGCCGATTCGAAAAGTACCATTTTTTTATGAAATGATTTCAAGCTATATGTTTCAATATTTTGGGTAGCTTTTACCTGCCACATCCAAAATATTGACGAACCACAAGGGTACATAAAAATGGACCTCTTGACACTCAGGACTCTGCCTTGCAGTTTGATTTCATCATCTTGCTCTTTGTAGATGGTATAACCGTGCGCGATCAGGAACGGATAAGGCGCCTGATCAGGTTATAGGAACCGTGCGTGATCAGAACCGGATAAGGCGGGCCTGATCAGGCTAGGAACCGTGCGCGGTCAGAACCGGATAAGGAGCCTGATCCGAAAATGGCTAATGATAGCGTTACTTTCCTGATAGTAGCCTGATATATGTAGCCTGATGTGTACCTGATATGTAACCTGATCAGTGCCAGACGTTGTTGTAAGGCCAGCCTGATGTGGCTCTGATCCCAGCCGGAATTAAATTTCCGCTCGGGATGTTCAAAATGTCCTAAAACATCGAGAAATCATATTTAGAAGAAATGTCCCGATGGATCTGTGTGCGCGCGCGCGCGCGTGCGTGCGTGTGTGTGTGTGTGTGTGTGTATCCTGAGTTTCAGATGTAAATAATTAATAACGCGAAAACGCTTCGAGATATCAAGCTAAAATTTGGCACACTTGTCGAGCACGAATTGCTCTTCATTATGAAAAAAATTTTGTTTCAATTATAACGGGTGTTCAGATTTCATCGACTTTTTTCGTTTTTGCAAGAATGGCGTAAACGCCCTAACCTCTGCAATTTTCAAGATATTGCACTCAAACTTTGTACAGAATTAGTATAGCCATTAAGGTTGTTTGGTATTGAATTTAGCGAAAATCCATCGAGGGATTAAAATTTTATGATATTTTGAATTTTTTGAAAAATAGCCCGAACGCTCTAACTTGTGGAATTTTTAAGATATTGTACTGAAACTTTGCACAGAGCTAATATAGCTATCGAGGGATTGGATCTATCCAAGGATTAAAATTTTATGAAATTTTGAATTTTCTGAAAAATAGCGCAAGCGATAAAAATTGAACACTTTTGTAGCGTTAAATTAGCATTGGAAACTTCAAACTAATAGAAGTCGCAAATCTTGCTCATTGATTAATCATTTTTTTGAATATTTAACAAAGCTTTCTTTATGAGGAAGCCAAATTTGATCACCATACTTTGTGATAAAGGAAGCTATGTGGACTATGGATAAAGACGAGGAAGCAATGTGCAAATTTCAATTTGCAGGTTTTTTTTTGAAAAATATCTAACTTTTTTATTCTTCGTACACTCAAGAAGAAGAATAAAGTGTTAAACCTTCATGAGCTCAAAAATTGTTTCTTTGGTTGGATAGAAAAATTATTTATTAGTTTATCATTATTATATTATTTTCATATTCATATTTATAGATGGAGCGTCCCATCCAAAATCGGACAGTTTGACAAACTTTTTTTTTATTTCCTTAATTTGTTTTATATTTTTTAGTGCCCATCAAAAGATCCTTTCTGTTAAATTTTGAGATTTTTTCGATAAACGTATTGGCAAAGGAATATTCTAATTTAGGAAATAATTGTATATCGCGTTACAGCTGCCATAAGGGCGTATCACCTCTTTTACGCCTTTATGGCATCCGGGAGCCATAAGGGCGTATCGAAATTTTTTTTTTCAGGAATCGACGTAATTATGACCGAAACGTATAGAACCGATGAAAAAAAAATTTTCCCAATTTTTTTTTTTTTTTTTTATACGCCCTTATGGCTTTCCGAGTTGGTGTCGAAAGTCATAAGGGCGTATCGATTTTTTTTTTCAGCAATCGACGTAATTATGACCGAAAAGTATAGAACCGATGAAAAAAAAATGTTCCCAATTTCCCAAAGGGGATTTTGAAGCGTGAACGATTACGAAGAGAATAAGCTCTTGCTCAAGCCGCAATTCTATCTAGAAAATATTTTTGTTTTTCGGGCCTCATATCGATGTATTTTTGCCCCCTAAACACGAATCTATCAATAGTTTTTTCAAAAAATCAAAATTTTCATGAATTTCGATAAAAAACTGTTTTGCTCGATTTTGGGCCTATTTTCAAAAACCTGAAAATAGCGAAATTTCAAGTGCTCATAACTTCACTTTGGTTCAACCGATTTCAAAATTTGTTTTTCGTACGCAAAGCTTGTGACCAAACTTAGAGAATGCCGTTAAGTTCATCCCGATAACTAATTTTTTGTAGAAATGAGAGCAGTTTGAAAATCGCCGAAAAAAATGGAAAGGGGTATACCTTAAAAAATTTACAAAAATCTATTGTTGAACTTTAAAAATCTGCCAAAAATCGAAAAATGATCGTAATGGGATGAACCAAACGGGATTTTGAAGCGTGAACGATTACGAAGAGAATGAGCTCATGCTCAAGCCACAATTCTATCTAGAAAATAAATTGCAGCCATTTTAGTGAACCGATTGAATTTTGGCCAAAATGCAAAAAAAAAAAATTATTTTTGTTTTTCGGGCCTCATATCGATGTATTTTTGCCCCCTAAACACGAATCTATCAATAGTTTTTTCAAAAAATCAAAATTTTCATGAATTTCGATAAAAAACTGTTTTGCTCAATTTTGGGCCTATTTTCAAAAACCTGAAAATAGCGAAATTTCAAGTCCTCATAACTTCACTTTGGTTCAACCGATTTCAAAATTTGTTTTTCGTACGCAAAGCTTGTGACCAAACTTAGAGAATGCCGTTAAGTTCATCCCGATAACTAATTTTTTGTAGAAATGAGAGCAGTTTGAAAATCGCCGAAAAAAATGGAAAGGGGTATACCTTAAAAAATTTACAAAAATCTATTGTTGAACTTTAAAAATCTGCCAAAAATCGAAAAATGATCGTAATGGGATGAACCAAACGGGATTTTGAAGCGTGAACGATTACGAAGAGAATGAGCTCATGCTCAAGCCGCAATTCTAACTAGAAAATAAATTGCAGCCATTTTAGTGAACCGATTGAATTTTGGCCAAAATGCAAAAAAAAAATATATATATATTTTTGTTTTTCGGGCCTCATATCGATGTATTTTTGCCCCCTAAACACGAATCTATCAATAGTTTTTTCAAAAAATCAAAATTTTCATGAATTTCGATAAAAAACTGTTTTGCTCAATTTTGGGCCTATTTTCAAAAACCTGAAAATAGCGAAATTTCAAGTGCTCATAACTTCACTTTGGTTCAACCGATAGGGCGTATGCCAGCCCTACCTTTGGCTGGCATACGCCCTTATGGCAGCTGTAACGCGATATATAGGATTTTCAAAAGAATACGTGAATAAATAAAAACTGTTGTTATTATTGTTCATAAACAGACTTAACGATTAATTATTAATTTTAAGCACCTGTTAACAATAAAAAAAAGTGTCGGAAAAAATTCTCAATAATGAACAGTAACAAAATTTGATATTCATAATGATTTATAAAATTTTTTTTTTGTTTTCAAAAATCGAAAAAAGATAGTAATTATATAGAGCCCCACGACCAGACTGGTCTTAAAGGTTGTTGAATAAATAGAAGTTTAAAATAATTTTTTTTCAAAAGAATCAAAATCTACTTTCAAATACACGATTCAAAGTTTAAATCTCAAAAAACTTATTCAACAACACGTCGAATATTTTTTTTGGATTTTTTCTGAAAAGACCATGAAAAAACAAAAAAAAATGAAAAAAAAAAAACAGTTAATTTGGACCATTATTAAAGAAGTTATGACCAAAAAACCGAAAATAGAAGCGATTTTTTTTTAAATTTAATATCTTATGAACGGGTAATTAAAAAAATTTCCAAATTTAACAGGAAGAGTCTTTTGATGGATACTAAAAAATATAAAGAATTTGAGAAAATAAAAAAATAGATTTGAGATGGAACGCCCCATATATCTATATTGTATTAATATTATTATGAATTATTTTGTAAAAAATGATTAAAAAATTAAACAATTTATCAAATTGATAATCTAAATGGAAAATAACATATTTTGCAGAGTTCTCTTCCTCACCGTGACAATTCAACATTGCTTGAAGTGTGAATATTGAAAAAAAAGTGTCAAGAATAGCGAACGAATGAAAAAAAAAAAATATATCTGAATCGGGTAATTTCATTTTTATTCCCGTTGTCTGTCTCACTAATGAGAGTGGCGAGGTACTTAAAAAGATTCGCAGTGTGATTCACAAAGTCATCTAGACACACACACACACACATATATATATATGCACTTCATCGTAAAACTGACTCATTATGTTTCCGTACTTTTCCCACATTATTGCCAGCTGATAGGACGATAGAGGGAGGGAAAGAGGAAGAGAGAGAGGTAGAATTTCACAGGCGAATTTCCTTCTCGCACGACGGAAGACGTAGGGAGGATCCGTGTTCGTTCTCGTCTCGGGGGCAATTAGTTCAAGCTTTTCCAACGATAAAAGTGAGAATTGAACGCGGAGCGAGAGAGCAAAAGACCGAAGAGGCTCTGCTGAGGGAACGAAGAGGAGGAGGGAAAGAGCGGAAACTACGTGAGGAATATAACGACGAGTTTCCGGGGGGGGGGGGTGGGGAGGGGGGGGGGAGAGAATAGCTATGTGCGTTCATTCTGTATTGCTGGTAAAAGAGAATCTTGGAACGAAAGGCAAAGGAAGAGAGAAAAGAGACGTCGTGATCGATGGGCTGCCTGAGAGTTGGCGAAACGGTCCATCAACAGTGCTCATTCCAGCGTCTCTTCTCTCGCTTCCTTTACGACGTCTGTTTTCCCTCGAAATTGCCCGGGCCCAGCCATCGCAATACGAGCGTACAGATAAAAGGGTTAGCCCGAGTAATTAGGACACGTTTCTCACGCTTCTTTCTCCCTCCTCTGATAACAGCGAAGATTTTTCCATTAAGGGGTTACACGCAGTCAGGATTTTAAAAAAAATCCATTTTTTCATTACATTTTTGTAATTTACATATGAGGCGATCCACGCCATTTCGCTCGACCCTGACCATTTTTTCCATTTTTTCTTATAAAATAGTTTACTATGCGAGGAGTATTTCGACCAATTTTTAAATTTTTATCGCATGTATTTCGGAAGTTACAATTTTTCGAAAAATCTGATTTTCAGAAATTTTCGGAAACGTTCTAACGCCGATATCTCTTGAATTAATCGATTTATCGAAAAATGTTTGGAGATCGATTTTTTTTCATATTAGTTCACACTTTCATGGAAAGAGGGAACCAATTTTTAAATCATCGTTGTCAACATTTTTTCAGCGTGTAAAAGTGAAAATTATTTTTTTTGAAGATGAAATTCTCTAAAATAATATGATGAATTATATGAATTTTAACGCTAGTCCCATCGTTGGCCCATTTTTCCTTCTATTTTTTGAAAAATCAATTCATTTTTTTTCACGAAAATTTTGATTGTTTCGTATGAATTACTATTATAATTTTTATTACTAATAATACACGTAAGTAATAATTATTGTACTTATTTACAATTAGTAATTATAGTGATAATTTCACAATTAGTATGCCCATTAAAATGTAGTGTGTAATAGAAAAAAATTGCCATTACCCATTGCAATGTAATGTGTGATGGACAAAACTTTGATTGCAATTTTGGGAATGGAAAAATATAGATGAATAAATTATTGCAATTTTGCATTACATTTTATTGATTTAGGACTTAGATTTTCAGGTACCTTAAATTCTAAAAAGCATCTGTATTATAATCCAAAAAAGCATCTACATTATTATTGCAATGTAACGTGTAATGGGCAAAATTTTGATTGCAATTTTGGGAATGGAAAAATATAGATGAATAAATTATTGCAATTTCGCATTGCATTTTATTGACTCAGGACTCAGATTTTTAGAATTATAGTATAGATGAATAAATTATTGCAATTTTGCATTACATTTTATTGACTTAGGACTTAGATTTTCAGGTACCTTAAATTATAAAAAGCATCTATAATATAGAAGCATCTATAATATAGATGCTTTTTAGAATTTAAGTTACCTGAAAATCTAAGTCCTAAGTCAATAAAATGTAATGCAACATTGCAATAATTTATTCATCTATATTTTTCCATTCCCAAAATTGTATTCAAAGTTTTGTCCATTACAGATTACATTGCAATGGGTGATGGAATTTTTTTCTATTACACACTACATTGTAATGGGCAGGGTTGCAAATAATGCATTACTTTTTTTAATGCATAAATAATTTCCATTAACCGTTAAATTTTAATGGTTATGAAAATGCAAATGCATTAAAAACAAAGTAATACATTATTTGCAACCCTGTGCGTGCGTGATTCACGAGTCTTGCCGCATCTTCCGGACTAGCGGTTGCTGCCGGCGCCTGAGGAGCTGCTTTCCCTTTTGCTCCGGTGCGCGGCGGGCATACTTTGTTTAGGCGCGTACAAGGCGTGAGGCGTGGGGTTTTTTTTTGCGATATCGTTACAATATTTTTTTTTTAATGAATCTTTCCAAATACGTCTGCAAAAACGTTTATCGATAGTGACAGAGTTAATCGGATATGATTTTTTAAATAAAACTCGTAGAGTTGTCAGAAAAATTGGAAAAATCGATAACCAAAGAAAATACATTTTTTTTCCTTAATTCAGTACCAACTATTACAATTCTCATGGCGGTTAAGAACGGAGCTTCATTTTTTTCTAAATCAACGATTATAAACATAATTCGAGAATAAATGATTATTTTATTTATATTTACTAAATTAATACAAGTGTAGAAATTTTAGGAAAAAATATTGAAATCATCTGCAAAACAGTGACGTAAGCAAAAATATCGCCTGAAGTGCACTTACATAATTGTGCATTAATTGTATTGTAATATTATTATATTTTATTACATCGGCTACAGCGGCTTCGAGAATCATTATTTTTTAGAAAGAAAAATTTCAAAATGAAGTCAAATGTTACAAAAATATGTATACAAACTTTTACGTCAATAAATCAAAATGTCTTTTCAGAAAAAATTCTTCAAAAATCACTTTTTTCGACTTTCTGACTGCGTATTATCCGTTAAGAATAGAGATTAGAAAAGAAAGAACGAAAGCGGATTTCGCAAGATTTTGTATGTCGAAGGAGGTGAAAAAAGGAAGAATGAGCATCGTTGTTGTTGCTCAGGATCAAAGTAAAGTTCCTTGAGCCCCCGGCGCTGTGTTGCCCGTTAAGAAGCTCTAACAATGTCCCAAAAGCAGGCCATGCCTCGTTATCGGTGCTTCTTGATATATAGATATAGATGAATTTACGAGCTTTTGCGACGATGCGAATTCTCCTATTTTTCTCTTCGTCGATAACGATCTACGACACTTTGGTCTTGTGTGCCGCGCATTTATAGATTTTCGATTTTTAGCAGAAGAGAAGAAGCGAGGAAACGCCGCTGGGATCCTGATTGTGTGTCGTCGAGGCGAATTTTTATATGATTCTTTGAGAAAACGACTGAAAAAAATGAGGGAAAAATCTTGTCTCATAGAAAGTAGTGTATAGACGAAAAATTGTAATTTTTACAACATACCTCAATGTATTTTTTTTTTTTTGCTAATTGATCAAAGCTCTTTTTTCAATGAATTTGAGATTTGGAGGAAGGAAAGGAAAAAAATAATTTAATTAATAATTATTATTTTTATTATAATAATAATTTATAAAATAAAAATATTAATAAAATAATAAGAAAGAAAATTTCGACGATTCTCGGTTTATTCTATAGCTTTTTGGTACATAGAAGCTTTTCGGTCCAATCACGTACGGGCTTACACGTAATTGACCTTTCGCACGGACTCCATCAGAGTTTGCCGAAAATCCTCTTTCGCCATTATCGCGATTTCGACCTTTTCCACGACGCCTGATAAATATATATATCCCGCCACTCTTTCTTTTTTTGTTCCTCGACGACATCATCGTTAAACCCAATAAAGCAGTTTTTTCTCTAGGCTAATTCTCCCTCACGGTCCCGAATTATCCTCGGGTCCATTTTTATACGAAGCATTCCACACCAAGTGGGCCACTAAAAAATCGTGTGATCTCCAAATATTATGAAACATTTTTTTAAAGGTTATTCGAGTGTCAAGAGCAAGCAGGATTTTTTTCAGATTTTTGAATCTGACTTTACACCCCCAATTTGGATACGAATGTTGTTATCATTTTTTTTTCGATTCATTTTACATGCAAAACGATCCATTGCACAAAAAAAACACCTCTACATAAAATTTAGCTTTTCCAATGTACTTTATAATCTCATCTTTTTTGAAGCTGCCCAGAATCCTTTTCGTGTACTTTTCAGCGAAACAGGGCAATAATATTTTTTTTCGTCGAGTTCGCCGTTTCCAATTTTCCTACAATTTGGAGAGAACTTTCGTTGATTTCACAACAAATCACAAAAAAATTGGCATGATGGAGAATTCATATCTTTCAAGTGTTTTCTGAGGTTAACTGATGAAAACAACGCCCCCATTAAATTTATTGACAAAACATTGAACATATATTATTTACCATCTATCAGCGTGGGGTCAATGTATGATTAATTCCTTTATTGTTCGGAAATACCAATGTATTTTGTGAGGTCCCAACTTTTGACTTTAACCCCACGCTTAAACACGTTAAATAATGTATGTTCAATGTTTTTTAAATAAATTTAATGGGGGCGTTGGATAACATCGAATATTTGTCGTAAGTGTTTTCATCAGTTAACCTCAGAAAACACTTGAAAGATATGGATTCTTCATCATGCCAATTTTTCTGTGTTTTGGTGTGAAATCAACGAAAGTTCTCTCGAAGTTGTAGGAAAATTGGAAACTGCGAACTCGACGAAAAAAAATATTATTGCCCTGTTTCGCTGAAAAATACACGAAAAGGCTTCTGGACAGCTTCAAAAAAGTATATTGAAAAACATAAATGTTATGTAGAGGTATTTTTGTGTGCAATGGATCGTTTTGCATGTAAAATGAATCGAAAAAAAATTGATAGCAACATTCGTATCCAAATTAAGGGTGGAAAATCAGATTTGAAAATCTGAAAAAATTCTGCTTGCTTTGACACTCGAATAACCTTTAAAAAAATGTTTCATATTGATCACACGATTTCTTAGTGGCCCACTTGGTGTGGAATGCTTCATATACCTCTGGAAAAAATATGCGTCTGCAGGATGATCGGAGAAAAAGCTCGATCGAATCTTGCATATCGTTTATATGAGTACTTTGAGTACAGAAATATATTCTTATATTTGTATATAGGAGTGCGCTCTATGAACTGCGGTCATGCAGTCACATTTTCTATTGTAATTTCGTAACCACGTGAAATTTTTTCAATCTGTTTTTACTAAAATACACCTAAAAATATAAAGAACAATAATCTATATAAAAAATCCATTTTTTTTCATTCTGGACGTATGCAAAGCCTTAAAAAATGGGTAACTTGTCTATGTGGGTCATTCCATGTCAAATCGACCAATAGTTGGAATCGACCCCTTTCAATTTCGCTGAAATTTAATCAGAAGTGTTTTTTTTATCATAAAACAAAGTTCTATACTAACGGAAAAAAATTAAAAATTTTTTTTCGAAAATTATGGAAAATTCAAAATTTCACCTTTTTTCAATTTTTCAAGTTTATTTTTTGAATATCTCGAAAACTATTATAGTTATAAAAATCATTCTGGGTTCATCTTAAAAAGTATACTTGGGGCTACGAAAAAAAAAAATGTTCTGAAATTTTTTTTTTATGAATGATGGATTTAGAGAATTTTGAATTTTTAAAAATCGTGAAAATCCATGATCAACATCAATTTTTTGGTTCAATTTTTTTCATACATTACCTTGAACTGATCTCAGAAGATCCTGAAACTTTCAGAATTGCGTTTTTTTTCTTCAAAAATATAAATTTTTTGAATTTTGATAAAAAAAAATTTTTTACCCTTAAGTTAAGTAAAGTTGAGCAATCATGATATTTTGTAGTTTTGAGCAGTGAAAATTTCAATTAATGACATAAAAATGTAAAAACAGGAACATAATTGAATTTGTCTTTTTATTCGTTTAGTAAAGCGTTGTAAGCTTAAACTTAATATATTAAGTTAAATAATTTATAATATTATATGTATAACTTAATATGTTGAGTTAAAAAAAAATTCTTCGCGTTTTTTCATAAAAAGGAAGCTTTTTAGGGGGCGTCGGAAAAAATACAATTTTAAACGACCATAGTCTAATGTTCATACTTCATATGAAACTTCAAACACTTTTTCAAATATATCCCGACTAATTTCCATTTCGTTATAAGAGATAAAATCGTCGAGGTTTATTTCTGGTGAGATATTCATGGAGAAAAAAACTTCATCTTCGACACGGACGTGAATGATGTGAGAAATAACTGCGTGAAGAAAAAACAGTAAAATGTCAAGAAAATTTGTGAGAGGAAACGAGAGAGGAAAATTCATCGGGCATTCGCAAGGAAATTGCTATGTACTTGCATTCGTGTGAATCTATCGAAAAAAAAAATTGCGAAAATAGCGCAATTTTTTGGACGTTAAATTCAATTCAGTGTACTTTCAACCCGCGACATATAAGATGGAATAGTAAATTCGTCTTCGGCCTTCGCCGGCGAGAAAAATGTATTTTCTCTTATCCAAAAATGCCCACGATTTTAATATCATGATTTCCGGCTCTCCGTGCATTTACAATACCTTTTCTGTCACCGAATTTCCGCCATTACAGCTGTGAAAATTTTCCTCATTCTCCTCAATGCTACAAAAAAAAAAAGTAAACTCCACATCGCCGCCTTCACGCTCCGATGATTATATTTTCGACCGCCGGGGCTTTAAATCTTTTTGACCGGTAAGACGCTGTATACGTATATCAGGTCGGTACTTTCAAATAAAGTTTACGCCGGTAGCGACCGAGTTGATTTATATATGAAAAAAGAGAAAAATGAAATAAGAGAATTGCAAGAGGGAGAGAGGGAGAAAGAGGGAGGGGAGAGAGAGGGAGAGAGAGAGAGAGAGAGAGAGAGAGAGAGAGAGAGAGAGAGAGAGAGCACAATACACGGTGGCTGTGGTAAAGAGAGGGGAGGTTGGAGGAAAGGACTCTTGAAATCCTCTCGTTTTACGAAAGGTAGACACAGACACATATAGGGGAAGAGGGGGCAAAATGGCCAGAGGAGGCAAAATGGACTCACCTTCAAAATGATAGAAAAAATAGAAAATTTGAAAAATTCGAACACGAGGAAATTATCATTATAATTGGCGGACCTAAATTGACTCATTCAGATCTAGGTTTTAACATTTTCATGATAATTTTCTATGAAGACTTGGATTTTTTTTTAAATGGTCATTCTGATCGCATAAAAGAAAAAAAAACGCTGCAAATTGAAATTTGCATATTGCTTCCTCATCTTTATCCATCACACGGCTTCCTTTGACGCAAAGTATAACGATCAAATTTGGTTTCCTCATAAAGGAAGCTCTGTTAACTACTGTCAAAAAACATGAGTAATCAGTGTGCAAATTTTGAAAAATTCTTTCAAATTTACTTCTTGCCAAATTTTATTTTTGCCAAATTCGATAGCGAACAACCTTGATCACTATTTTGAATGTGTACAAAATTTCAGTAGAATATCTTGCAAATAGCCGAAGCTAGAGTACGCTATTTTTAAAAAAAAAACAAAATTTGATAAAATTTTAATCATTCGATCGATTTTCGCCAAATTTAATAGGGAAAAACCTCGATAGCTATATTATAGCTCTGTGCAGGGTTGCAAATAATGCATTACTTTTTTTTAATGCATTTGCATTTTCATTAACCATTTACGTTTAATGGTTATTGGAAATAATTTTTATTAACCATTAACCATTAAATTTTAATGGTTAATAACCATTATATTTTAATGGTTAATGAAAATAATTTCCATTAACCATTAAATTTTAATGGTTAATGAAAATAATTTCATTAGCCATTAAAAAAGTAATGGTTAATGCATTACTTTTTCATTACGAATTTCGCAACCCTGGCTCTGTGCAAAGTTTCAGTGTCCCAAATCGGAAATGATGAGAAAATTCTGAAAATTTATTATGTTTTTGGATGAATTATTTGAGGTTGTGTAAAAATTTCACGACGATTAGGAAGCTCGTTATCGAACAATTAACATTAACAAATTAAATTAAATTAAATGTAGTCTTATAGAAACTGATATAACTTTGACAACGTTTATTGATAAATATTTTTTTTTATTTGTTTAAAAAATTGGTCTTATCAAAATGTTAATATTTCAATAACGAGCTTCTTAATCGTCGTGAAATTTTTACAGGCCCTCTTAAATACTTCATACAAAAACATACCAAATTTTCAGAATTTTTTCATCTTTTTTCATTTTAACCCTTAAGGAGGTTGAAACAATGATGACAGAATTCTGATAATTTAATATGTTTTTACATGAAGTATTCAGGAGGTCATGTAAAAATTTAACGACGATTAAGAAGCTATTTATTGAACAATTAACATTAAAAGATTTCATAGGGACTCAACATCCTTAAAAATTGTACAAGTTAGAGCGTTTACCCTATTTTTAAAAAATTAAAAATTTGATAACATTTTAGTCCCTCGATGGATTTTTACCAAATTCAATGGCGAACAACCTTGATAGCTATACTAGTTCCCTCCAAAGTTTCAGTTCAATATTTTGAAAATTGTGCAAGTTGGCGCGATTACGCTATTTTTCAAAAAATTCAAAATTTCATAAAAATTTAATCGTTCGATCGATTCGTGCCAAATTCAATACTAATTCTGTACAAAGTTTGAGTGCAATATCTTGAAAATTGCAGAAGTTAGAGCGTTTGGGCCATTTATGCAAAAACGAAAAAAGTCGATAAAATCTGAACACCCGTTAGAATTGAAACAAAAAATTTTCATAATGAAGGGCAATTTGTGCTGAACAAGTGTGCCAAATTTCAGCTCGATATCTCAAAGCGTTCTCGAGTTATCGATTATTTACATCAGAAACTCAAGCTTGGTCCAAGTATCTTTGACATCAAGTTGATGCAAGAAGCGGAACAAATCGTCTTTTCAACGTTTACTTGAATTTTTGGAAAAAACAAAATTTCATGTGGTGTCCATTTCGCCCCCAAATTTCTTTTCGGTCGACGCGCAATTTTATTGATAAAAACGGTATTCTGAGATGGAAAGCGACGAATATTTTGTGCCTGCAGCGTTCTCGCTGCGTTATCTTCTTATGGTGTCCATTTTGCCCCACTTTCTTATATATATACATATAAAGTACCATATACCTGCACAACTTGTACGTAGCACACAGGCTGCTGCTTCTCTTCTTTTGCTCCACATATACCCACATTCTTTGCTTCCATACAAAAGGGCGTAACTCCCATTATCTTACTTGGGGAAAATGGGGGTTTTACGGGCTTTTGTCCACCAACTTTTTGACATATGTATATATATTATATATATGCGTGTGACTTGTATATAAACACGTAGAAAATCCCAAAGATTCTGGTGGGCGATATTAGCTACCCATTTCTCTTTCTCTCTCTCTCTCCGACTCTCGTTCTCTCTCTCTCTCTCCAAGTTTAAACTCTTGTGAAAGTTTTCAGCACCGTTCTTCTTGTATATAGCTAGGTATCGATCTCTCCACTTTTCCGCGCCTTCCTCTTTCGACGTTCGCATCTCTTTTTCCCGAATGAGAATCGAGACTCTCAGCTTTCCCTTATTAAATATATATAGGTGTGTGTGTGTGTGTGTGTGTATTTATCTACGTTTGTTTTTCCCACTGTACTCTAATATACGTGAAAAAAAAACGCAAGCTTTCTGAGAGTATTTCAGCTGAAGAGGAATTCCTTAGGGAATTTTTTTATTTAGGAAATTTCCTTTTTGGAATCGTCCGACTTAAAAGTCAGAAATAAAAGGAAAGGTTTCTCTGTTTTTAGGTTATTTTGTTTGGCTTATTTAATTATTGTATAATTTATTTAGCTTGTTTAATTGGTGATGCAATTAAATGCTGAATTTTGGACACTTTCGAAATTTTAATTTTTTTGACATCATGGAAGAATTTTTGAAAAATTCAAAAAATTTTTTTTCACAGATTATTGTTTCCCATAGTTTTAGGCACATTTTAGTAAAAAAGGTTGATAAAATTCCATGTGATTCCGCAGTTACAATAAACAATTCGACCGTATGAAATATTAAAAAATTATGCTTTTTTTTTAATATTAAGAAAATTTAATTACAGAGAAGGAAAGAGTACAATGCGGAGCTAAAATAGAAGATTGAACGTAAGTTCACAGAAAATTCAAAAAATTCACGAAATCCTCGCTTTCGTTGCGCGCAACTTAAAAAAAAAAAATGCTTTTGAATCTTGGGGTGGCGTTTTACTCAAAACTACTTTTTTCGACACGGTCGGCACGATAACTCATAGAGTTTTCAATGTTTTTTGATGCACCTTTCTCTTGAATATTTGAATTTTAATGACATTAACGGCGCCTGAATAAAGGCTTCCCGCTCTACAGCGCAGCAAATAAAGAAATCAACAGTTAGGCGCCACATAAAAAAGTTGGTTAGGAGCTGATATTTAAATAATACATTACATACTTTGATAATGTATTACTATATTTATTACCCATTACACTGCATAATGTGAAATGAATAAGTGTATCATTACAAAATACAAAAGTAATGTGTAATGAACGTGTGTATTATTACAAATAAAAAGTAATGTGTAATGGATGCGTGTCCCATTACAAATAAAAAAGTGATGTGTAATGGATGCATGTGCCATTACAAATTTAAAAAAGTAATTTGCAGTGGAGAATATTCCATTACAAATAGAAAAATTGCCGTGCTCGTGTTAGAAACTTCCACATTGCTGTCTCATTCTTTCATTTCGCTCACTAAAAGTTCATCCGAATTATCACAAATGATCCATAAAGTCAAAAAATAGAAACAAAAAAACACACAGTTCATCAGTAAATATGAAGTGCGAAAATGTACTCAACCCCAAAAATTATCCAACTTTACATTGAACTTGCTTTTACACGCTGTTACTCATAATTATAAGCATTTAATACAAATTACAAGATACAAAATTTGTCGCTTTATTGAATCCCTAAATAATGAGCATGTTCTTTTTTTTTAACTTTATGGATCATTCGTGACAATTGTGGATGAACTTTTAGCGAGCGAAATAAAATAATGAGACAGCAATGTGCAAGTTTCTAATACGAGCACGGCCACTTTTCTATTTGTAATGGAATATTCTCCACTGCAAATTACTTTTAAAAAAAATTGTAATTTGTAATGGGACGTGCATACATTGTACATTACTTTTTTATTCGTAATGGAACACGCATCCATTACGCATTACTTTTTTTTATTTCTAATGGAACACGCATCCATTACACATAACTTTTTTTTTTATTTGTAATGGCACATGCATCCATTACACATTACTTTTTTATTTGTAATGGCACATGCATCCATTACACACTACTTTTTTATTTGTAATGGTACATGCATCCATTACACATTACTTTTTTATTTGTAATGGGACAGGCATCCATTACACATTACTTTTTTTAATTGTAATGGAACACGCATCCATTACACATTACAATTTTTTTTTGTAATGGAACATGCATACATTACACATTACTTTCGTAATTTGTAATGGAATACTTGTCCAATACACATTGTTTAAAGTAATGGGTAATGCATTACTTTTACATTACTATTTTCACGACTCTGGTTATATTAATTGCAAGGACGACGAAATTACAAATTGTTCTGTACAAATTGACTAAAATCATTGAAATAAATTTGTTTTGTTGAAATCTGCAACTTACGACGGTACGAACTGGCGCGTGGCGTGAGCCTTTTTTCAAGGTCAACAAAAGTATACCTTCACAATAAACTATGTGTAATATTCATTTTTATTCATTTCTATTGTTATCCGTGATAAATAAATTTTTTCCAAAACCGCATTTCTGGCGCTACCGGACATATGTAAAATAATTCAGCTTCAGTTCTCTCGCAAGTCGAGAAAATTTCTTTCTCACATTTATTTTTTCGCCAATTCCATATTTTAGGCCGATTTTTCCGCCGCCAACGGCAAAGACACGGAGAGAGAAAATACGCGGTCTAAGAGGTGTCGGAGCATGTACACTCGCCTCGAGTGAATTCACTTTGCGGCACCGACGCCCCCGACTTTTCTCTTTGTAAACTTCCGCCCTCGACCGGCAAAAGCTCGCACCCGCTCCTTCATAAGTACGTAACCACTCACATTGCTTTACACATACATCTGCATAACAAATTTTACGTATGAATTCACAAAAAAAAAAAATTTAGAAAAATATTACCTCGGGTGACATTGCGCAACTCTTTACAGAACTTTTGACCTGAATTTGATCAAGATCTGGCCTTAAATTCAAGCATTTTCCACCAAATAATGTGCACCCGCGTCAATTGCACAAAAACTTGGGGCTTCGTCGAATTCTCGAAAGCATTCTTAGAAATTTTCCGTCAAGGTCAAATGACGATTGGAAATTTTTGTAGGTTTTTTTCAGCATCAACTACCCTTAAATTAAATGCACAAAATAGCTAGAACGAACCCTCTTAAGGGTCGTCAGATGTAATACTAAAAAGCCCATAAATTCGACGAGTAAGATTGGAAATATTTTCATAATTCGATCATATTGATCTGGAATATTCACGATTTGACTTACTACGTGAATCGAAGCTGTACTTCTTTATATTTGAAACACGCGCAGGTTTTTCCATGTAACTGTATGAACACTCTCCGACCCAACGTGACAAGAGGTGAATCTTAATTCTCAGAGGTCGTCGTACGTATACACAACGCGTTCTCGTAGTAAATGCATCGTAAAACGTGCAGCGTAGAGTCAAAGTTCAAGATATACAGATGAGTCATTCTATGTCAAATCGACCAAGAGTTTGAATCGACCTCTCAATTTCGAGGAAATTTGGTCTGAATTTTTCGTTTTGAATAAATCGGAGTTCTACCAAAGGAAAAATACCCTGCAAATTGAAATTTGCATATTGCTTCCTCATCTTTATCCATAGTTCACATAGCTTCCTTTAACACACGGTATGGTGATCAAATTTGGTTTCCTCATAAAGGAAGCTTTGTTAACTATTGAAAAATATTAGTAATCAATGTGCAAATTCCATCAATTTTCGCCAAATTTGATCGCCAACAAACCTTGATAGCTATACAAGTATTGTACAAAGTTTCTGTGAAATATATTGAAAATTGTGTAAGCTAGAGTGCTTGCGCTATTTTTCAAAAAATTCAAAATTTCATAAAATTTTAATCCCTCGATGGATTTTTTCCAAATTTAATAGCGAACAACCTTGATAGCTATACAAGTTCTGTACAAAGTTTCAGTGAAATATATTGAAAATTGTGCAAGTTAGAGCGCTTGCGCTATTTTTCAAAAAAATCAAAATTTCATAAAATTTTGATGCCTCGATAGATTTTTGCCAAATTTAATAGCGAACAACCTTCACAGCTATATTACCTCTGTGCAAAGTTTCAGTACAATATCTTAAAAATTGCGCAAGTTAGAGCGTTTAGGCGATTTTTCAAAAAATTCAAAATTTCATAAAATTTTAATCCCTCGATGGATTTTCGCCAAATTCAATACCAAACAACCTTAATAGCTATACTAATTCTGTACAAAGTTTGAGTGCAATATCTTGAAAATTGCAGAGGCTAGAGCGTTTACGCCATTCTGGCAAAAACGAAAAAAGTCGATAAAATCTGAACACCCGTTATAATAAAAAAAAAAAAAAATTCATAACGAAGAGCAATTCGTGCTCGACAAGTGTGCCAAATTTTAGCTTGATATCTCGAAGCGTTTTCGAGTTATTAATCATTTACATCTCAAACTCAGGATACATACACACACACACACACACACATCCATCCGGACATTTTTTCTAAATATGATTTCTCGATGTTTTAGGACATTTTAAACATATTGGCATAAAAATCAAATGTCTCGAAACCTATTATAGTTACGAAAAATCGTTCTGGATTCGTTTTGAAGAGTATACTTGGGGCTACGAAAAAAAAAGTTTCAAAAATTTTTTTTGAAAAATGATGAATTTGGCAAATTTTCAAAAATCGTAAAAATCCAAGTTCCATATTTCATTTTTGGTTCAATTTTTTCTATATTACCTTGTACTGATCTTAGAAGATCCTGAAAATTTCAGAGAGGTGTTTTTTTTCTTTCAAAACCATAAATTTTTGAATTTTTTAAAATCGTGTAAGTCCACGATAAACATTGAATTTTCGGTGAATTTTTTTAAATATAACACCTTCTACTGATCTTAAAAGGATTTTCAGGATGGTGTGTTTTTGTTAAAAAAAAAAACATTTTTGAATTTTGGTAAAAATAATTTTTTCGTTTCTTCTCCAAGTTAAGTAAAGTTGAGCAATCATGTAATTCTGTAATTTCAAGCAGTGAAAATTTCAATCAATGACAATTTAAACAAAAAAACAAAATTTCTACCAAAATTGAAAAAATTTATATTTTTAAAACAAAAATAGACCATCCTGAAAATTTCAGGATCTTTCAAAATCAGTACAAGGTGTTATATAAAAAAAATTAAACCAAAAATTTAATGTTGATCGTGGATTTGCACGATTTTTAAAAATTGAAAAATTTATATTTTTGAAAAAAAAAACCTCTTTGAAAAATTCAGGATCTTTTAAGATCAGTACAAGATACTATATACTAAAAAAATTAAACTAAAAATAAAATATAGAACATGGATTTTCACGATTTTTGAAAATTCAAAATTCTCCAAATTCATCATTTTTCAAAATTCATTTTCAGAATATATATTTTTTTTTCGTAGCCCCAAATATACTATTTAAAACGAATTCAAAACCATTGTATTAACAATGTTGTATCGCCAATCAGATGTACAATAGAACGCTTTTTTTGTGAATTTGATTTATTTTATGGTTTCGCCGAAAAAAAAATCACGAAGTATGCCCCATTTTTTCGTCTGTATAGAGTAGGCCTAACCCCTTAATACAATAGCTGAAATTTTAATTGCCCCTGTTTTTTCTCACCATTTCCGTCTCGAAATACGACGTGAATGGAAGACCATCGCGGAAATGCATTAGTGACCTTGATTAGATACTTTGGACAACAACAGCAAGTGGTTCGGACAAGTAAGAACGCGCGTAGCTTTTATCTTGAGCGATGAGGGAAAGCTCTCTCTCACTCGCTCTCTCTCTCTCTCTCTCTCTCTCTCTCTCTCTCTCTCTCTCTCTCTCTCTCTCTCTCTCTCTCTCTCTCTCTCTCTCTCTCTCTGATGCAGTATGCAGTACTGGAGGAGCAAAACGTACCGTAAACTATCGCGGAAACGACTCTATTTTCGTCTATCTCTCACCTATCTCTCTGCTCGTAACGGAGGGCTGATGTTGGCGGCGAAGGGTGAGGGTTGAGGGCCGCTGGGTTCAGGATACTGGCGCACGTATGCCATCAAGCAGTTGGAAGCATCACCGCTCACTGAAGCTTCGTGGCAAGCTCGAATGCACTTCCGCACAAGCACCTTCCCAACATATAAAATGTGTGTGTGCGTGTGTGAGTGTGAGGGTGTCCATTTGTGTGTCCATGTATCTAATATATCAAATTCAAAGTCAGACGGACGTAGAAAGCTCTTTCGAAGCTCAAGGTTGCAGTCCTTTCTGGCCTTTTGGCCATCGATCCTAGGCACATCATATAGATGTTGAATATTGCGAGGCAAAATGGCCATCGGGGTCAAAACGACCCTCCAAAGTTAGCGAAAGAAATTGAAAACGCTGAAAATTATAGGGAATTTCCGTTATAATGGGCGTAAGTATAACGAAATGTACCGTAAAACGGGCCTACTTTGACTTTGGGGGTTACTTTGTTGGTTTTTGGGGCTACTTTGGACGAGCAGCAAAATACGGTAAAAACGTGTGCACAGTGACCCCTCGTGACCTTGTGGGGCGGGAGAGGGTGTGGGGAGTGGGTAGAAGAGGAAAAAAAGTCATTCATAAACCAGGTACACAGATATGTGTAACGAGCCAAGATGTCCGAACAATCGATGATGCCATTCGCATGAAGGGAATAAAGAAGGGCAAGAAGAACGACGCCAACCTCTGTTACATCTGTAAGGCCCGAATTTCAAGTCACAAGTCCTACCCTAAGATCGAACTTTCCATGGAACTCAAGTTGGAACTCAAGATCGAACTTAAGTTCCAATTTAAGATGAATCGTAAGCTGAACTTGAGTGCCATTGTAAGTTCATACACTGAAAAAAACGTACTGCCGCAGTGGCTATTTTTTGGTAAGCCTCCGCAAACTTTACCGCTACGGTCCCCACCAAAGCACAACTGTGAGCCGAGCCATTTCGTATCGGCCCACGAGCTATATTTTAGTTTGCTGACGGTGGGCAATCGCGATTTGCGCACGGTGGCCAACCGGCATGCTAATCGTAGATAAACAATATATCTGGATGGAAAGTATATCCTGTTTTCTTATTCAACCAGATATATGCCGGATAACCACCGTATGAGAAAAATATATATTCATAACCTAAATATTCAATCGATAAGGATTATTAATTAAAAATATTATATTTTTTAATTATTAATCGTTATTGATTATTCTCGCGTTATTGAATTGAATATTTAGGTTATAAATGTATGTAATATCAAATATGAAAATAATGAAAATTTAAATAACAATAATATTAGGAAAATGAGTAACAGTTTGATATTAGACGTAAGAATGTATTTCAAAGACAACATAAATTATTACAAAAAGTAATTAAACATAATATTATTGTGACATCACACGCTCGCGACGCTCACATGCATACTATAGCGCCTATTCACTGGTATCGGCAAATCAGCTATATAAGGTAACGCTCTAGCGCCAGTTTTAATGCTTGAAACGGCAATATCATTGTAGCGGTACTATGAAGTATTAAAATTTGGCGATCGGGGCAGTACGTTTAGCTCGAGTTACCACCAGCTGACAGCTAAACAAAATACCGTTGCTGCGGCAGACCAGTACTTTTCAGTGTACTTAAGTTCAAACTTTAGTGCGAACTTCAGAGCGATCTTAAGTTCAAATTTAAATTTGGTTTGAAGCTCGAACTTAAGATCCATCTTGAGCTTAAACTTAAGTTTGATCGTACTTAATTATTTTCACAACTAATTTAAAATAACACGGTTGAGGGAGGCGATGAAAGAACTTTGATCGAGCTTAAGTTAATGCTCAAGATGGATCTCAAGATCAAACCTCAAGACAAATTTAAGTTTGAACTTAAGATCGATTTGAAGTTCGCACAAAAATTTGAAAATAAGTATGAACTTATAATAATACTTGAGTTCAAACTTAAGATTCATCTTAAATTTGAACTTAAGTTCGATCTAAAATTGAAATTTGAGTTCAATAGAAAGTTTGATCTCAAGTTTGATCTTAAGAACTTAAAATTTGGGCCTAAGTATTTGATATTTTTATGTAAAATATTTCTTCAATAAAAATGACGAATAGATTGTAAAAAATCGTTGGTTTTCATTTAATTTCATGTATAATGTATAAAATATTTTTGTTTTTTATCAAAATTATGTCAGAGCTGCATTTACGATGTGGATCTTTGACATAAGTTGCATTTCAATGCCTCTTCATAGTAGCCCCACACTCGGGGTTACTTTGGCTTTTTTTTTTTTTTAAATACATAAAATTGTGAGGGTCTGGTGGGGCTTGCTATTGTTATACATTGTATAGCCAAAGGACACATTGTTCTGTTCGAGCAAAAAAAATTAATTTTGGACGTTAAAAAAAAGTTACGACCAAAAAACTTCCGAAACACCAACAAAGTAGCCCCGTTTTACGGTACTCCCCATGTTAAATCAGATCTATGATGGCAATTTCACGACAATTGCTTGTTTAGAATACAACGAAATTTGAAAAATTGTCATTTTAGAAAAAAAGCTGGTCTAGCTTAATGAGGACAATTTCCAAACGTTCTCATTCCCAGACTTTTTCTCCCATTGACTTGAAACTTTGCAAAAAAAATCTAGACATATTGTACTTGGATAAAAAAATAAATTTTTTGAAATTTTTGAACTTATATAACCCCTTAAGGTGATGTAAAAGGCCTAGAAGCAGAGAAAATAGTTTTTTCTGGATTTTTCATTCTTAACTAAAAATTTTCCAAAAAAATATTTTTTTTGCAATGCCTGCCCCGAAAGTGCGATTTTCGATGGGTGTTTGACGTGCGGAAAGTGGCTAATTTCTCAACGATGCTTAACATTCCCGCACTTGTGCGGGAATGTCACAGATTCCCGAACTTGTGCGGGAATAACTCTATTTATAGCTCACTTTACCCCATTGATTTACGAAAAAACGGATTTTTTGATAGTTGATCGTTTTTTTTTCTACGATTTTAAACCGATTAAACAAACTTGAATGTAGCGGAATTCATGTGACACGTAACGTCAACTTTTGACAGTCGCATTTTCTGAGGGAATACGGAATACAGAATGGATGAAGAAAACGAGCGCCCAAGAGCATCTACACCCGTGGAACTGATTGAAGCCGCTATATCGGCCGAAGAGAAATTATTACCGAAGAAATCAAAGAACAAATATTTGAACATCTATGCAAAATTCATGGAATGGAGAGTGTCTAAAAAAATAACCTCATTTTCGGAAACAATTTTGATGGCATATTTCGATGAGCTATCAAAAAGTTTAAAGCCATCAACTCTTTGGTCTCAATATTCAATGCTAAAAAGTACTTTGAGTCTGCATCACAACGTCAACATACAAAATTACACGAAACTTATGGCCTTTTTAAAATCATGACATTTAATATAAATAATTGTTCAAATGTTACATTTCATGTAAGCGAAAAATAAACTTACTGCTGGTTATATATATACGAGTTCTTTTTTGAATATGTCATTGGTTTTATTGAATCTCAAATCCCACTTTCGGGGCAGTCATTGCAAAAAATAATGTATGCTACATGTGCAAAAAAAAACGAATTCCATCGCGCGTAAGTTGCCGCATTCACCTCGACTTATGGTATATTTCACACTCGTACTCGTGTGAAATACACCATAAGTCTTCGGCTCATGCGGCAACTTCACGCGTGATGGAATTCGTTGTTTTCTACACTTGTAGCAAAAATTACTATTTTAGGGTCGTAATCATTCCGTCACTGATATTTTTTTTTTCAAAGTGCATTTTTAGATAAAACGCTATGCTACGCTATGCGTAGCAACCTCTTCTTGTGTAACTTTCTTACGGTGACCATTTTGCCCCTTGATACCTTACATATAAAAGCTTGCAGCACACCCTTTTCCGGACGCGAAATCTCAGAGCATTGCAAGCTCGATCTCTCTAATGCTCAAATGCCGTGTGAACTCGAATCGCTATCTCTTTCTCTCTCTTGTTGCCTCTCTAAACGCGATCGTACAAAACGATATTCCGTGGCTCCGCAGAGCTTTTTTCTCCCCTCGCCTGTAGTTTCGCGTTAACGCGCGCGTTTTGCTTTCACTCTCCGATGGATCGGTGAAGTTATCAAGCTCGCACGTACCGATTCTGTGCGCAGCGACTGGCGAGAATAAGGGCGTGAATTCGAGCGTCAGCAAAATTTAAGGGAGTATTGTGGCCTAGAATTTTGAAAAAATATTTTTTTTTGCAGATTCTTAAAGTTTAGACCCTTAAGAATATATCCTTGAAAGGAAATTTTTGAAATCCAATAATTTACGTAGTTATAGCTATTTTAGTGACGCAGCAAGATCTGTCATGTCTAAGCATAACTTTAAGGGGGCATTTTGGCCTAAAATTTTGAAAACCAAGTTTTTTTGTTGATATATCTTAAAGTTTAAACCGTCAAGAATATATCCTCAAATGGGAATTTTTTAATTCCAATAGTTTACGTAGTTATAGCTATTTTAGTGACGCAGCAACTATGCCCGTCACGTCAGAGCGTCACTTTAAGGGGATTCTGGCCTAAAATTTTGAAAAAATAATTTTTTTTGCAGATTCTTAAAGCTTAGACCTTTAAGAATATATCCTCGAGCGGAAATTTTTGAATTCCAATCATTTACGTAGTTATAGCTATTTTAGTGACGCAGCAACATCTGTCATGTCAATGCGTAGCTTTAAGGGGGCATTCTGGCCTAGAATTTGGAAAAAATCAAGTTTTTTGAATGTATTCTTAAAGTTTAAACCTTTAAGAATATATTCTCGAAAGGACATTTTTTAATTTCAATAGTTTACGTAGTTATAGCTATTTTAGTGACGCAGCAAGTATGCCCATCACGTCAGGGCGTCGTTTCATGGGGATTGTGGTCTGGAATTTTGAAATTTTTGTATATTCTTGAAGTTTAGACTTTTAAGAATATATTCTTGAGAGAAATTTTTTTACTTTTAATAATTCACGTAGTTATAACTATTTTAGTGGCAAAGCAACTACGCCTGTCACGGCAGAGCGTAACTTTAAGGGCAGATTCTGGTTTAGAATTTTGAAAAAATCATTTTATTTTGAATATTCTCACAGCTTAGGCTTTTAAGAATATATCCTCGAAGGAAGATTTTTAAATTCCAAGAATTTACGTTGTTATAGCTATTTTAGTGACGCAGCAACAACGGCCGTCATGTCACAGCATAACTTTAAGGGGATTCTGGTCTAGAATTTTCAAAAAATCAATTTTTTTGCATATTCTTTAAGTTTAGACTTTTAAAAATATATTCTTGAAAAGAAATTTGTTAATTTCAACAGCTTACGTAGTTATAGCTATTTTAGTGAGGCAGCAACAACGCCCGTCACGTCGGAGCAAATCAAACTATAGACGTTTTTTTCAAAATTCCTTTTCTCAACACCGCTGGCGTGATATCTCAAGTTCTACTTAACCGATTTACTTCGAATTTTGTACCAATCTTCAATGTACAACTCTCCATCACCCCTATCACTTTTGTACCAAAATTATTTTTTTTAATATTGTAAAAAAATTAAAAACTATGAAACAAGAGTCGAAAAACGCCTTTTTTGTTCAGACAGCCGCCATTTTGTGATTTTTTTCTGTTCTCTCTGAGATAGTGGCTGTAACGACATTCTTACTAATTAAGAATCTTTTTTTAAATTTTGTATCGGATGACTAGAAAGGTGACAATCGTGTCAGCCAGCACACCCCTTTTTTTAGCTCCAACTTTACCAGCTAATAACTTATTAAATTTTCATTTTCCTTTCTTGAAATTTTTTTTGGTTATTGTCAAAATGTTAATAAATATGTTTAAAAAAAAGGAAGGGTAAAAATATGTATTTTTTTTATCTAGCTCGACAAAATGCTCAAAATGTATGTCTCTAGACCAGAATGCCGCCTTAAAAGCTATCCCTACCCCTCAAAATAAATTATAATGAATACCTATATTTGTTCTCAAAGGTACAGAATTTCTTATATATTTTGGAATATAATAAATATATCCAAATTATCCATATCCAATTAATTATTATTATACCATATCAGAGTTGGGCAGTACTTGAAAGTACTCGGTACTTGCAGGTACTCGAAGTACAGTACTTGCAAATACAAAATACTTCAAAAGTACTTCAAGTATTGTCCCTAAATTTTTCAAGTACTTTTCTGTACTTGAAGTATTTTATCAAGTACAAGTATCAAGTACTTTTGAATGTGTCTTGCTGATGGTTGCATGCGCAAAGCCTTTAAATATGGGTCATTCCATGTCAAATCGACCAATATTTGGAATTGACCACTTTCAATTTCGATGAAATTTGGTCAGTAATTTTCTTTATCACAAAACAAAGTTCTAACAAAGGGAAAAAATTAGATTTTTTTTTTTTTGAAAAGTCAAAATTTCACCATTTTTTCAAGTTCGATTTTTCTAATATTTCGAAAACTATTATAGTTACGAAAAAATCGTTCTGGGTTCGTTTTAAAGAGTATACTTGGGGCTACAAAAAAAAATGTTCCGAAACAAATTTAAAAAAAATGATGAATTTGGAGAATTTTTCAAAATCGTGATAATCCACGATCAACATTAAATTTTTGGTTTTATTTTTTTATATAACACCTTGTACTGATATTAAAAGATCCTGAAATTTTCAGAAATGTGTTTTTTTTGTTTCAAAGAAATGAACTCTCGAATTTTGGTAAAACTTTTTATTGACCTCTAAGTTAAGTGAATCAATCATGTAATTTTGACTGCTGAAAATTACAAAATTACATGATTGCTCAACTTAAAAAAATTCATATTTTTGAAAAAAAAACACCTTTCTGAAAATGTTTCAGGATCTTCTTTAATCAGTACAAGGTATTATATTTAACAAATTGAACAAAAAATTCGATGTTAAATGTGGATTTTCATGATTTAAAAAGATACAAAATTCTCCAAATTCATCATTTTTCAAAATTTTTTGTCGGAATATTTTTTTTTTCGTAGCCCCAAGTATACTCTTCAGGACGAAACAAACGATTTTTCATAACTATCATACTTTGCAAGATATTTAGAAAAAAAAATTGGAAAATGGTTAAATTTTGAATTTTGCATAACTTTTGAAAAAAAAAAATAATAATTTTTTTTCCTTGGTAGAAGGAACTTGGTTTTATGGTAAAACAAAACTTCTGACCCAATTTCATCGAGATTGAAAGTGATCGATTCCAACTCTTGGTCGATTTGACATGGAATGACCCAAGTACCAGAAGTTACGAGACGTATCCGAAAACTAGAAAAGTACTTGATACTGGTACTTGATTTTTTCAAGTACTTGTACTTCAAGTACTCGTTTTTACGAGTACTTGCAAATAACAAGAACTTTGTACTTCAAGTACCACCGGTACTTAATACTTCAAGTACCTACGGTACTTTGTACTTGATACTTGAAGTACTTGCAAGTATTTTTCCCAACTCTGTACCATATTATGCATTATTATATCCAAATTAAATAAATCAATATATAATAAATAAATAAATTTATAATGAATAATACGCTTTCAATGGGACCCGAGTGCCGCCCTTTTCGATTTTCATCAATCGCTTCAATGGATAAATTCAGCTGTGCGACAGTACAAACCAGGAAGACCGTGAATACGTGTACGGCGTGTTGCCGAAGCAAGTTGCGGCAAACTTTCGAAGACGCAACGAAATTACACCGCGAGTGCGTGTCTGTGTGAGTATGAGGAACACGATTTATCCTATAAGGGCAAATTTTAATAGATTCCAGATACGAGTCACGTCCCCGAGAAATCCCTGATTCGAGGGTGTACATTTTGCATGTTGGTGAAGATTCTCTCTGCGTTTCTTCAACTCATTTTCCTCCAGTCGAGAGGGGCTGAAAGGGGTGGTTTCGCAAATTCGGCGAGGGTGGGTTTTGAAGGTACAAAAAAAGGTGAGCGTCACTGGTATAAGAGAGGCGAAATGAGAGATGGAAGTTTATTTACGATTCCAGCTAGACTGCGAAAATGCAAATCGGTCCCGATGCCCTCTCCCGGAGAAAAGCAAAAGAAGCTGCCGCTGGAATAGCTGGAGAGGTTGGTTCGGGGTCATACATATATGAGGAGTTCTTTTTCAACCAAGCCACTTTTTTTTCACCCTCTCAAATTTTTTTAAAAATCTGCCAGTTTGAAATATTAGTCAAAAGAAACGTCTGTGATTTTTTAAAGATTTTTTTAGGCGTTCGTTCAGGATTTTCAATTTTTTGATTACGAACACTGTGTCTAAAATATTCATCAAACAAAAAAAAACATGGGAATAAAAACTTTATTATTTTTTCCGATTTATCGAAAAAAATTAAAATCATAATTTTTCTGCAATGAGAAAATGGAAATTTGGCAAAAAAATGAGAATAACATTTTTTTAAACCTAATAACACACTTTCGATTTTGGTACAAATTTTACAGGATGTCTGTAATTGGGTAAAGAGTCTGCGAAAAAAATTTCAGAATGGCACCTGCAATGGTTACGATGAAAAAAAATAAAAACCCTGCGAAATCTATATGCGGTTATGAGATTTCGCAGGGTTTTTATTTTTTTTCATCGTAACCATTGCAGGCGCCATTTTGAATTTTTTTTCGCAGACTCTTTACCCAATGACGGATATCCTGTGAAATTTTTACCGAAATCGAAAGTATGTTATTAGGTTTAAAAAAATTTTATTCTCATTTTTTTGCCAAATTTCAATTTTCTCAATGCAGAAAAATTATTATTTGAATTTTTTTCGATAAAGTGGAAGAAATAAATAAGTTTTTATTGTTATGTTTTTTTGTTTGATGAATATTTTTTGAGATACAGTGTTCGTAATGAAAAAATGAAAATCTTGAACGGACGCCTAAAAAAATCTGAAAGAAATTACAGACGCTCCTTTTGACTAATATTTCAAACTGGCAGATTTTTAAAAAAATTGGAGATGGTGAAAAAAAAAGTGGCCCGGTTGAAAAAGAACTCCTCATATACAGATCTATAACGACGAGACTGTCTTGGTTTTGCGGAGGGTACCCCAGACTTTCCTTCCCTTGGTCCCCCTTTTTTCTCTTATCCATGAATTACGAAAGCTCTCGTCAGCTTCTATCTCTCTCTTTCCAAGCTTTTCAATTTGTGCCCTACTCCTCTCTCTCTCTCTCTCTTCCTCCCTCGTGTCTTCTCCGGTCGCGGTATTTTCGTACGTCGGAAACGAAACTTTCCACTTAAGTTGCTTCATTTAGTTGGGCCCCGTCGTAAGGTATATTGGTTGCCAAAGTTATTTCGCCAAGTTTCCTCTATCCACGTATACTAGCCTTTCGCTTTATATATATGTTTATAAGAGGTATATTCTAGGGATGGGTCATTCCGTGTCAAATCGACCAATAGTTGGAATCGACCCCTTTCGATTTCGACTAAATTTGTGCAGAAGTTTTCTTTTATCATAAAACGAAGTTCTACTGAAGGAAAAAAATGTTTAAAATTTTTTTCGAAAGTTATGCAAAATTCAAAATTTTACCATTTTTTTCAATTTTTCAAGGTTATTTTTTAAATATCTCGAAAACTATTATAGTTACGAAAAAATCGTTCTGGGTTCGTCTTAAAGAGTAAACTTGGAGCGACGAAAAAAAACATTACGAATTTTTTTTAAAAAAATGATGAATTTTAAACATTTTGAATTTTTATTAATCGGGAAAATGCACGATCAACATTCAATTTTTGGTTCCATTTTTTTTTATATAATACCTTGTATTCATTTTAAAAGGTCCTGAAATTTTTAGAATTGTGTTTTCTTTTTAAATGTGGATTTTCGAATATTGGTAAAAAAAAAAATTTTATCTCCAAGTTAAGTAAATTTGAGCAATCATGTAATTTTGTAATTTTTAGCAGTAAAAATTTCAATAAATGACATGAGAATTTGAATTATGTTTCTGTTTTTACATTCTTATGTCATTAATTGAAATTTGTACTGCTAAAAATTACAAAATTACATGATGGCTCACCTTTACTTAACTTAGGCCACCTTTACTTAACTTATTTTTTTTACACAGTGTATGTTTATGTAAAAAAAATTAAACCAGATGGTTGTGGAACTGGGCCTTGGAGTTAAAAAAAAAATGTATTACTAAAATTGAAAAATTCATATTTTGAAAAGATAACGCAATTCGGAAAATTTCAGGGTCTTTTAAAATCAGTACAGTGTATTATATTATAAAATTGAACAAAAAATTAAAAGTTAATCGTGGATTTTCACGATTTTAAAAAATTCAAAATTCTCAAAATTCATCATTTTTCTCATTTTTTTCGGATTTTTTTTTTTTTTTCGTCGCCCAAAGTATACTCCTTAAGACAAACCCAGGACGATTTTTTCGTAACTATAATTATAGTTCCCGAGATATTTAAAAAATAAACTTGAAAAATTGGAGAAATTGTAAAATTTTGAATTTCGCATAACTTTCGAAAAAAAAAAATTCCTTCGGTAGAACTTCGTTTTATGACAAAGGAAAACTTCTGACCAAATTTCATCGAAATTGAAAGGGGTCGATTCCAAGTATTGGTCGATTTGACATGGAACGACCCGTATATAAGTATAAAACGTGTTTGCCAGCGGAGGTACTAAGGGCTTGCTGTTTACTCACAACCAAAAACCGATATATTTCGGTCCTTCGTTACCTACATACTAAAATCCTCCAACTCCCCCTTTTGCATCGAAAAGCCCCGTTTGGATGTATAAAAAGGAATGATTTAACTCCTGCGTTATTGTTTTAGCTTTTCGTGTGAGAAAGCCGAATGGAGAGTGAAACAGTCTCGTTGAATATTTATTATTTTCACTCGACCAGAGATCCCAAGATTTCTCGATACGAGAGAAGGAAAGAGGGAAAACAGGGAGAGAGAGAGAGAGAGAGAGAGAGAAACTCGCGTCTGACCAAACGCCGACCATTACTACTTCGCTCTAGCCACGCTGTAGCAAGGACTCGTGCGTTGTTATATCAAACGTATAAGTCAATATATGCGAATATATATGTTGATATACATGTACGAATAGATGTATAAATTGCATTCATACGTATGGTTGCATTTGCGTGGATAGCGTGCCGGGTTCATTTCCGATGCAAAAGTAGCATGCGGCTATTAATAATAATTAGGCCCTTCGCTGGGCCCTCCACTCGAGCGGAGACACATTATTCCGAGTCACGAGATACCTCCGCGGACTGATGACGCAAGGGAACTTAAGTTCCCGAAGAAATGAAAAAAACCTAAATATCGTGATATTTAAGGGGAGGCTAAACCCTCCCTCCCACGCCTTTCCGTTAATTTTAGTGCTAAAGGGACAGAACTAAAATTTTGAACACATTTTTCTCGAAAATTTGCCTTCGAAATTTTGGCTCTATCTCTCTTGCACTCACACAGAGGATCCTTTATGAGGATCTCCTTGACCATCTTTATGACATGTATGTTTATTATTATGGCTTCCTCATAAAGGAAGCTTCACGAACGACGGAAACAAATAAAGAAGCTATGTGCAAATTTCTAATTTGTATGATTTTTCAGCAATTCCGTTCAATTACATTATTAATTGTTTTTGTCGTCCAGTGTATCGGTGCTAGAGAAGTGAACTCGATAGCTGCTAAATTAGGAAACTTAGTGTTGACAAGTATTTTTCGAAAATTTCAAAAAAATTTTGCGAACGAACATCTCGAGCGTTTTTCACCAAATTCAACCCTAACCATTCTTATCATCTAGTGTATTTGTGCAAAAAGTTTTAGCTCGATACTTCTAAAAATGCGGATGTTGGAGCGTTAACAAAATTTTTATGGAAATTTGAAAAAAAAAATTTAACCGAACCCCACACGCGATTTTTATAAAATTTGGTATTATTTTTCATTGTCATTGAGTGTATCGTTACAAAAAAAAATCAGCTCGATAGATGCAAAATTACAAAAGTTAGAGAACTTACAAATTTTTTGCGAAAAATTAAAAAAAAAATTCAAACCGAACCTCTTGAGCGATTTTTCCCAAATTCAATCCTAACCGTCCTTATTATAAAGCGTATCTGCACATAAAATTTCAGGGTGGTAACTGCAAAATTACGAAAGTTAGACGACTAACAAACAATTTAAAGAAAATACAAAATCCAGCCAAATAGACAATTATTTTGTAATATCAAAAAAAAAATTGCACTTAGAACAGAGACATACGTAGTCTACTTGTATACCAAATTTCAAGTCGATCGCCCAAAGCGTTCTCCAGACATATTCATTTTAAGGAAAGCACAAAGCGCGCACACACACACACACACACACGTCCGGAAATTTTTTCTAAATGTGATTTTTCGACGTTTTGGGACATTTTGAACATACTGACATGAAAATTGGGAAAATAATTTGTTTCGCGAAAAGCTTCCTTTATGAGGAAGCAAAATAAAAAAGATTTCGTTATTATAAGATATGACCTAGTATTTACTAGTATCTACTATTTATTAGTATTTACTAGATAAAATATATAATCTAGTGTTTACTGGATCTAGTAAATACTAGATTATATCTTATACTAACAAAATCTATTTTATTTTTCGATTTTGGATGAAAAAAGCACAATAAAAAAAGACGGCTTGGATCAATCCAACACGGCTTTTTTTAGAGGACCTTTCGAAGATCGGCTACAGCGGCTTCAAGAATAATTATTTTTTGAAAAGAAAAATTTCAAAATTGAGTTAAAAGCTACAAAAATATGTATGCAAAATTTTGCGTTAACAAATTGAAATGTCTTTTCGGAAAAAATTCTTGCAAAATCGCTTTTTCCGGCCTCCTCACCGCGTACAACCCATTAATCGACTTGGATCGGTAAATAAAAGACTAAACCATGTTCGGACCTCGTGGGAGATCGTAAATTTTTTTGGCCAATTAAGAATACACCGTTAATTTAATATTACAAGGATCGTTGACCCGGTGTCCTGGGGCTCAGTATCGTCCTGAACGTATAACGACTCCGAACAGCGTATATACCACAGTATGGTCTATGTACACCATGTACAGAGATAAACGGACAGGGAGGAAAAGAAATAACCGTTATGAAAAGTCACAGAAGCGTGCGGGAGAAATTTCGTAAGAGGATGCAGCATTTTGGACGAATGAGAAAGTGGGGCGGGAGTGAGGAGAGGGTTGCAAAGGACAAGGGAGAATGGGGGGGGGGGGGGGGTTGGGGCAATGAAGCATAGGGTTTTATATGTAGTGGCTCTTTCGCTTCGTCCAGCTATAGCACGTATCTGTATCACGTATATTTATATATATATAAATATATAAGCGAACATGCAACCATAAATGCCACAACTTTAGTTATTTATGATAGCCTCCATAAGTTTTGCTCAAACTACTTTTCGCGGATGTATTTATTTGTTATTCTACGTGCCGGCAGTATAACTGGAGCGTGTACACGAAAATACGAAGAAACACGTCTGTACTGGTATGTATATATAATTGTACATACATATTAGGGTGGTCCTCATTTAGGGCTCGGATGCATTTTTTAACAGACGCCCCCTAAATCGACTCCAAATAATTCAAAAACAATACCCTAATTTTTTCAGATTTTTATCTAGAAACCCTTCCCGAAAAGAGGGTAGATTTCCCCATTTGAAATACACGTGTTTCGGCCATATTCGCAGGATATATTTTATTCTGAGTGTAATAATTTTTTTTTAAATCTGCAACTGTGAGATTTTAGTGTTCATTGGTGCTACTTTTTGAGGAAAAATTCACATTATCATACGGGTCAATCTAGATGAATTGCAATTCATCTAAAATTCGAACACGGGTCAATGTAGACGAATTGCAATTCGTCTAGATTCACCCGTATGATAATGTGAATTTTTCCTCAAATAGTAGCGCCAATGAACGTTAAAATTTTACAGTTGCAGATTTTTTTAAAAATTATTGCACTAGGAATAAAATATATCCTGAGAATATAGCCAAAACACGTGTATTTCAAATGGGGAAATCTACTCTCTTGGTGGGAGGGGTTAGAGTCTAGATAAAAATTTTGAAAAATTACACCTAGAAAAAAGATCTAGTCGTAGGTACACGGAGAGAATTTTATACGGAAAATTGCTATGTATGCTTAGTAGTGCAGTACCATATTGTCATTAGTAGTAAAATTACTATGTTCATAGTAATTTTACCTCCTAATGACAATAGGGTCATGTAGTAAACTACTATGTATACATAGTAATTTTACTACTAATGGCAATATGGCACCGCACTACTAAGCATACATAGCAATTTTCCGTATAAAATTCTCTCCGTGTACTATAATCGTTTATTTGATTATTTTTTAGTTACTTTAAAGAAAATTTCCTTTCCATCCAATTTTGGGCGATACTTCCACTATATTTATTTATTTGAATTCCCTCACATCGAGAAACAGGCGTTGAAGAAAAATTTTATTCGTTGTTACTAAATACCTATTCACCCGTAATCTCATCCGATCATATCTGCAGATTTGTCAGTACCCCAAAAATCCGCTAGGTGGCTACCTCTCGCACAAGCGAACCTGCCTCTCGACGCCTATATGCTTTCCAAGCTCGTCTATGTTTGATATCCTTATTTTTCAGTATGGATATCTAATACATTGAACATTGCGGCAAAACGCAAGATGGTCGAATCCCCGAAAAGGATTCCCATGAAAAAGGGTCTTTTTTCTATTCCCTTCTGTTAAAGAAAAGACGAAGCTTTGCGAAATTGTAGACTTCATATGTGTAGCTATACATTCAAGGATTGAAATGTTTAAAAATATATATTGTGTAAATATTTGAAAACAAATTTATTTCATTTTACATATTTGTTCAGTTGAAAATAATATTTATTAATATTAAATAAAAATTTATTGGATCACAATATATTTTCCTAGTAGGTTATTCAAAAAAAAAATTCGTTGACATGAATAGAGTTGTATTCGGCCGGCCTAAAACTAAAAAAATTTATTTGGCTTGACTAGGATTTAGTTAAATGTACTAGATCTTTTTTCTGGGCGTGAGGTATAGTTTTTAAATTATTTGAAGTTGGTTTCGAGGGCGTCTGATAAAAAATTCGTTCGAGCCCTAAATAAGGACCACCCTAATGTATGTATGTATTTGTGTTTTGTATAAAAAGCTAAGGATCGCTACCCCGCCGTCGCGGAAACGTTATTTACCAAAAGGGAGTTTGGGGGAGGCGAAGGTTTCCACGCTCGCGCCCCATGATGTCGGAGGATGGTCGTTCCGTTTTGGGTTGGCGATAAATATGCGTAATTACCTATATACGCGAAACAGCGCCGAGGGAAAACTGTACAAATCTCTCTCCCGATTCCTCAGACGCGGAGAAGCACGTGAAAAGCATTTTGGATATCGCATACTTCGAAAGAACCCCCATATGGCCCAGTTGGTAATGTCCCTGGGTATTAATAAATTCAATTAAATGTTCCAGTCTAAAATATCAAGTTGAAAATGGCTGCTATGATAGTATGCCAAAATTGGCCTGATACAGAAATACCTTTTTACAAAAATATTTTAGTAGAAAAATGTGAGTATAATATCCACGTATACAAAAATGAACTCTATAATATCCAAATTATTATTTAATTGAATGTCAAATGAAAATTGAAAATTTGATTGAATGTAAAAATTATTTATTAATCCTTACTTGACACAGTGGGGTAAGAAACACCCCAGGCCTAAATTTCCTTAACTTTAAGTACCTAAATAAAAAATAATGGGACCTATGGCGACTAGGTCGTTAGTTCGAGGATGTCACTAATCCTTCAAGCTTATAGCAGCAGTCTGAGACAATTAATTTTTATGTGGTAGTCGTCCAAAGTCGAGAGGTCTCTACACCAGTGTGTCAAGTAAGGTCATGTGTGAAAATGTTGTGCGAATTTTTCCCTGCTATATTATTTTACTACCACTATTTTTTTCTTGTAGTGCTATACATTAAGCAAACTCAGTTAAATTTTTAATTATTATTGTGGAGAAATAAAAAAGATATGATTTTTTTCGTAAAAGTTGTCATTTATTCAGTTATTTTGGATATTTAAATTTTTTAATCATATTTAACTTTGATATTTTTCTATAAATCCTGTATAACTTTCAGAAGCAACCTCTTACGAAGTTTAAAAAAAATTTGCAAGTTAAGATATTAAATGGTATATTTTTTAGAAGAATTTTTATCGCTGGGGTATAAACGACCCCAGTGTGTCAAGTACGTTATTCTGCAGTGAGTCGAATAAGGGTTAATAAATACTGTTAAATAAGGAAAAAATATTAAATACGAGATTAACCTGATGCACGAATATTCATTTATAAAAATATCCATTTACAAAAATAACCCAATTATAATAGAAACTAGAAATTACTTATTAATCAACACCTTTGAACAGTGAAAAGACATGTGATCGCTTGAAAAGAAAAACAAATATTTCCCGAGATAAAATCTCCCCGTACAGCTTCTTGAATATTAGCTAAATATTAGCTAAATACTAGTTAAATGCTAGATTGGAAATTGGACTGATTTAGGTAAAGTTTGTAGAAAATAAAGTAACTACATTAAATACAAAATAAATTTGATTCAGTTTCATGTATGAATATTGTTATATTGCAGTAATTATTTCAATTTAATTATCACAAATAACTCATTAATCATTACTTATAAGCATTATCAAAATTCAGTATCGCTCTATGGATAAAAAAAATCGATGAGAATAGGTTCGATATATCAATATTTTGAGACACCACCTTTTTGGAAAAGAATGATCCATTCTTTCTAAGTTTCCAAAGTGAAAAATTACTAAAAATGTTTTTGAAAATAATATTAAAAAATGTATAAATAATATTAATTAAATAATATCAATAATATTAACTTATTATTATTATCTTTTTTTTAGCTGGATATTTATCCGGATATTATTTACAAGATTTTTTTATATCCACATATTTTATAAATCGCTAGTTATTGTCATTTTGAGATATTTTGGTCAGGTAATTTTTGTACATGATTTTTTTAAATTCTTGAGTGGACACCCAATTAACATTTTATTTGCAAAAAAAAATTTCGAACGAGAAAAATAAATTTTCAGCCGCTCAAAATGCTCAGAAAAACGTCAAAATGTTGAGAAAACATGTCTTGGGAAGTGTAGACGAAATTCGTTGACGCGCTGTCAAAAACGGCTCCATTTATTATTTCATCAGTATGAAAAAAAAATTTTTTACAAAATTGTAAAAAAAAATTACTC